>SEYY01013531.1:0-10000 GCA_009176605.1 Armadillidium nasatum
TGTGAATAAACTGTCATCAATAATAATCATAACAATCGAGCTGCTTGCAAGAAATGAAAATTAAATTTGGCTATTTTTGGCAATCCACAAGACAAATAAACGTCTCTGAAATTGGATTAATTAATAAATGTTCTCCCTTGCAACAAACATCGGATTGATTCCTTGAGGATACATTTCATTTAACATAAAGCATTATCTGGTTTAGCAATATAGATTCATATTTCAAGCCATTTAAACTATTTGCAAGCCATTATAGAAAACTTTAATAATAATAATGATTAATAATTAATAAATATAATATAATAATATAATAATATAAATAATGATAATAATAATAATAATAATATATAAAATAATAATAATAATAATAATAGAATAATATCAGCTTTTTAATATAAATTACATTTGGATTCCAAATTTCTAAAATTTTTAATAGTTTAACTTCTTTAAAATTATCCTTGAGAATAATCTTACAGCAGAAGTAGAAGTATATTTATTATATATCTCCGACGCGTTTCGTCTCTGCACTTGAGACATCTTCAGAGGAAGTTCTTTCAATAATGAATGAGTGGATTTAAATTTAAAGTATCTATTTTTTAATTAATATTAAGTCATTATTCATTAAATTTATTAATATCAGGTCTACGGTTCTTATTAATGTAAAATGCCTCCGCTATTTTCAATTTTTGCACTTCACACGACGTATATAATGTTATAAAATGTTTAGAGATATTAGGTATAGTTGACATACAATGCGTTGTGTTAAAATGGGCAAAGATCTTGCAAGGCTAGAAACGGTGTTGACATGCCCTATCCGACAATTTATTTGTCGAATAACCAATTATTTTAATAATAACAATAATAATACGTACCATTTCGCGACAATAGCTTGGAAGTAGCAGCATCGTATATTTCCTGAGGCTGCGTCGCCGCTATCCTGGAGGCCGCGAAGGTAGTCTATCTTTTCCTTTTTGCATTTTTCGTGATAGCTGCTGCGACCCTCTTTTTCGTCCAAGTCCTCCTCTCTTTCTTCCTCGTCCTCCTCACCTCTACTTCCTGGTATATCAGCACAGTTTTGCTCACTTACTAAAATTATTATTATTATTATTATTATTATTATTATTATTATTATTATTATTATTATATTATTATTATTATTATCTAATTATTATTATGGTAATAATAAAATATTAAGTAAAAAAAAAAATATATATAAAAAAAAAAAAAAAAATTTAAATATTAATAAAATTTTTAATTTCATTAAATATAATATATAATAATATAATATAATAAATAATAATAATATAATAATAATAATAATAATAATAATAATAATAATAATAATAATAATAATAATAATAATAATAATAAAAAAATATAAATATTATAAAAAGTATAATATATATAATATATATATATATATATATATATATATATATTATATATATATATATATATATATAATATATATATATATATATATATATATATATATATATATATATATATATATATATATATAATATTCTGTCAGCAAGAACATAAGCGTATCCCTTTGGGATGCGCATATGAGCTTGTTATTATTATTATTATTATTATTATTATTAATTATTATTATTATTATTATTATTATTATTATTATTAAAGTTCATGCTAAAAATTTTGTCTCAAAGCCTTATTAATCAAAACTTCAAAAACTCAAATCGACACCTACTGATATCGGCTACTTTTCCGTTGGATTCAAGACACTTGTTGAAAGCAGCGAGTTTTTCAATGTCTGTCATTTTATCATCGGCGGGAGGTTTTGCGTCTTTATCTCCCAGGCATTTCTCTGCTGCGGCGATGCAAGTCTTGTCGGTTCCACATTTCTCTTCAATCTCTGTGAAAAGTGACAAAGAGTATTACATTTTAAGAGTTTATATATATATATATATATATATATATATATATATATATATATATATATATATATATATATATATATATATATATATATATATATATATATATATATATATATATATATATATATATATATATATAATATATATATATATATATATATATATATATATATATATATATATATATATATATATATATATATATATATATATATATATATATATATATATATATATATATATATATCCTCTGGTGGGAAAAGTCCAAAGGCCTACCATAATCCACCAGAGTTGGGGAGTATTCGAAATCGGGTCACTAATGGCCGATGTGACCCGATACAAGGCGTTTAAAAATGAGCAAGTCAAAGAAAGTTGGGAAAACAGATAAAGGGAGTGTGTTCTAGACTTTACCAGTAGAGTACATGTAAGAATGAGCATAGAGTTAAGTCTGGGGTCGGAGAGTTGGACAGAAAAAGGATGAGACTGTGTTGAAAGTCGTGTCACAGGAGCCCTTCTCAATGGAGGAGGTATGAGACGTGAGAGTTCAGAAGAGCAATGTCCGTTGTAATAGCGATAGTATAGAGAAAGTGATGCAACAATTCGACGGAAAGAAAGAGACTGGAGAGAGTTAGTAAGAGCGGGAGAGTTGATAAGACAAAAAGCTCTAGACTCCTCCTTTTCAAGAAGGGCTGTATGCGTGGAACCACCCCAGATACGCCAGGCGTACTCCATACAGGGGTGAACAACACCCCTATATAGAGCAAGCAACTGGGGTGGGGTAAAAAAACTACGAAGGCGCCTCAGAACACCCAACCTCTTAGAAGCTTGTTTAGAGAGAGAAGTAATGTGATCTTTCCAAGAAAGATCACGAGAAAAAGAAACACCAGAATATTGAGGACAGATGAAGGTTTGAGTTGAGTGTTTTCGAAGAAGATGTCATAGTTGTGTGGACGATTGTGTCGAGTAGAAAGATGGAGGAATTGAGTTTTTGAGGCATTGAAAACGATTTTCTCCCAATTTGAAATACGAAAAAGATCATAGGTCAGTTGCTCCAAGGCCATTCTTCTTGAATCTATCAACTGTTGTTGGGAGGGACGTCTTTCAAACTGAAAGGAATAAAGAAGGGTGGAGTCATCGGCATAGGAGTATATAGGAGACGAAGTAATAGAGAGAAGATCATTGATGAAAATTAAAAAAAAGTTGGGGATAGGACAGATCCTTGAGGAACACCACTATTTAAAGATTTATAGGATGAACGGTGGCCGTCTACAACAGTTGCTATAGAACGGCCGGAAAGGAAATTAGAGAGAAGGTCACAGAGAGAAGGATAGATTCGGAAAGAGGGAAGTTTGGAAATCAAAGCTTTGTGCCAGACTCTATCGAAAGCTCTCTCTCTCTCTCTCTCTCTCTCTCTCTCTCTCTCTATATATATATATATATATATATATATATATATATATATATATATATATATATATATATATATATATATATATATATATATATATATATATATATATATATATATATAGTGGTCTCCTCTAACGTTGAATAGAGTACAGTTCTCACATTTGGTTGGGTTTTCGGCTCTTCCTTTCTTTTGGATAGGGATGAGTCTAAGGTTAAAAGATTAACAACTGCAGGCTGCTTTAAAACTCATATGACTCTGTTTTTGCGAAGTGTCTTTGGTGCACTATTACTTTTCTGTAGGCGCTACTACAGAAGATGCCATAGGGAATTGACTAACTTGACTAACTATCTGTTAATTATTTGATCAATTAATAGTATCATTCCTCAAAAAGATCTTATTGGAATCTATTAAACATATGTGTGTTATTATAACCATTGAATAGCATAGTTATTAAGGATTAATTGGTATGGTATCAATTACCTAATTAATTAATATATATATATTATATATATATATATATATATATATATATATATATATATATATATATATATATATATATATATATATATATATATATATATATATATATATATATCCTCTGGTTGGCAAAGGCCAGAGGCCTTCCAAGTTACCACCAGAGTTAGGGAACATTCCAGATATCGGATCAATTAAAAGGCCGACATATCTCGATACACGGCATTTAAAGGTGTGTAAGTTATAGGAAGTTGGAAAAATAGATGAAGGGAGTGTATTCCAGACTTTACCAGTAGAATACATGTAAGACTGAGATAGCGGTTAAGTCTAAGGTCGGAGAGTTGGACACAGAATGGATGAGAGTGTGTAGAAATGCGTTTCACACGAGCTTTTCTCAAGAGAGGAGGTATGCTACGGGAAAGTTCAAAAGAGCAGTATTCATTGTAATAGCGACAGTATAGAGAAATTGTAGCAACAGTTCGAAGATCAGAAAGAGATTGGAAGGAAATAGTGAGAGCAGAAAAGTTGATAAGACGAAAAGCCCTAGACTCCACCTTCTCAAGGAGAGCTTTATGAGTGGAATCATCCCAGATGTGTGACGCATATTCCATACAGGGGCGAACTACACTTTTATACAGAGCAAGCAACTGGGATGAGGTGAAGAAATTCTGAAGACATGTCAGAACATCTAACCTTTTAGCAGCTTGTTTAGAAAGAGAAATAATGTGATCTTTCCAAGAAAGATCACGAGAAAAAGAAACACCAAGAATATTGAGAACAGATGAAGGTTTGAGTTGAGTGTTTTCGAAGAAGGTGTCATAGTTGTGTGGAAGATTGTGTCGAGTAGAAAGATGGAGGAATTGAGTTTCTTAGGTACTGAATATGACCATTTTTCTCTGTCACAATTTGAAATAAGAGAAAGATCAGAGGTCAGTTGCTCCAAGGTTACCCTCCTAATTGCATCTATTAATTGCTGTTGGGAGGAGCGCCTTTCAAATTGAAAAAATAATTCAGGGTGAAGTCATCGGCATAGGAGTGGATAAGAGATGAAGTAACAGATAGAAGGTCATTAATGAAAAACTGAAGAAGTGTTGGAGATAGGACAAATCCTTGGGGAATACCACTATTAATAGATTTAAAGGATGGATGGTGGCTGTCTATAACAGCTACTATAGAACGATCAGAAAGGAAATCAGAGAGAAGGACACAGAGATAAAGAAAGATTCCGAAAGAGGGAAGTTTGGAAATTAATATATATATATATATATATATATATATATATATATATATATATATATATATATATATATATATATATATATATATATATATATATATATATATATATATATATATATATATATATAATATATATAAAAGAGGAACACCAAGAGTCAGACAGAAGGAAAAGAAGATCACCAGTAGAGCTTTTCTTACGAAAGACATACTGGCGATTAGAGATAAGATTAAAAGAATTAACGCGTTTCCAAATCTTCCTGTTGAGGATAGATTCGAAAACTTTAGAAAGAACGGATGTTAAAGAAATCGGACGATATTTAGAGGGTTGAGAGGGGTCCCCCTTCTTCGGCACAGGTTGGATGAGTGTATGTTTTCAATAAGAAGGGAAGGTTGAAGTAGAAAAACAGAGAAGAAATAGTTTACCTAGGCAGGGTGCGAGCTCGGAAGAGCAAGTTTTGAGAACCAAAGGTGGAATACCATCAGAGCCGTAAGCCTTCTTAGTGTTAAGCTCAGAGAGAGCATAAATGACGTCTTTAGAAGAAATTACAATTTCAAGCAATATATATATATATATATAATATATATATATATATATATATATATATATATATATATATATATATATATATATATATATATATATATATATATATATATATATATATATATATATATATATATATATATATATATATATATATATATATATATATATATATATATATATATATAATATCTTACTTATTTTGCCTGTAATTTCCCCGGGTCTTTTCCAAGATGTCCGTGAACAGTTATATTTACAACTATAATTAGTAAAAATAAAGTTACTAGTTTGTAATCCATATCGTGTTATTATATATAGACCTTAATAATATATATAATATATATATATATAATATATATATATATATATATATATATATATATATATATATATATATATATATATATATATATATATATAAATATATATATATGCGTCACACATCTGGGGTGGTTCCACACACACAGCTCTCCTGGAAAAGGTGGAGTCTTGAGCTTTTCGCCTTATCAATTCTCCTGCTCTCACTAATTCACTCCAATCTCTTTCTGCCCGTCGAAATGTTGCGTCACTCTCTCTCTCTACTATCGCTATTACAATGGACACTGCTCTTCTGAACTCTCTTGTCGCATACCTCCTCCATTAAGAAGGGCTCGTGCGACTCGTCTTTCTACACAGTCTCATCCTTTCTCTATCCAACTCTCTGACCCCAGACTTAACCTCTATGCTCAATCTTACATGTACTCTACTGGTAAAGTCTGGAACACACTTCCTTCATCTATTTTCCCAACTACCTACCTATGACTTAGGCACCTTTAAACGCCGTGTATCAGGTCATGTCGGCCTTTAATTTGACCATGTTTCCGACTTTCCTCCCAACTCTGGTGGAACAATGGTAGGCCTCTGGCCTTTGCCCACCAGAGGAGAAATAAATAATATATATATATATATATATATATATATATATATATATATATATATATATATATATATATATATATATATATATATATATATATATATATATATATATATATATATATATATATATATATATATATATATATATATATATATATATATAATATATATATATATATATATATATATATATATTATATATATATATATATATATATATATATATATATATATATATATATATATATATATATATATATATATATATATATATATATATATATATATATATATATATATATATATATATATATATATATATATATATATATATATATATATATATATATATATATATATATATATATATATATATATATATATATATATATATATATATATAGGGTGGTTAAATTTTAAGGGCCGATGTTGATTTTGAATAAAACACAAATTACTTAGGAATTTATTGTCATTTCTTTTTATTATGATAATATGGTATGGTTCAATTATGTATGGAACAAAATATCGGCCAAATGGCCGCCGCGACCTCGGCGGCACACCTCCATCCGATGGTCCAAATTTTCGATGACGCTGAGGCATAATTGGGGTTCTATGCCGTTAATGTGCCGAATTATCTCATCCTTTAGCTCTTGAATTGTTGCTGGCTTATCGACGTACACCTTTTCTTTCAAATAACCCCAAAGAAAGAAGTCCAACGGTGTCAAATCACATGATCTTGGCGGCCAATTGACATCGCCACCACGTGAGATAACACGGCCATTGAATTTGTCGCGCAAAATAGCCATTGTTTCGTTAGCTGTGTGGCAAGTGGCACCGTCCTGTTGAAACCACATATCGTCCACATCCATACCTTCCAATTCGTGCCATAAAAAGTTCGTTATCATCTCACGATAGCGAACACCATTCACAGTAACTGCCTGACCGGCCTCATTTTGGAAAAAATACGGCCCGATGATGCCGCCAGCCCATAAACCACACCAAACAGTCACTCTTTGTGGGTGCATTGGTTTTTCGACAATCACTCTTGGATTAGCATTCGCCCAAATGCGGCAATTCTGCTTATTGACGAATCCACTGAGGTGAAAATGTGCCTCATCACTGAAGATGATTTTCCTCGAAAATTGATCATCCACTGTTGCCATTTCTTGCCACCATTCTGACCATTGACGACGTTTTGTATGGTCAAGAGGCTTTAGTTCTTGAGTCAATTGCACCTTGTAAGCGTTTAAATGCAAGTCTTTATGCATAATGTTCATCAACGACGAGCGTGAGAGGTGCAATTGTTGGGCACGAAGACGAGTTGAAGTGGATGGCTCCTCAGCCACACTATCGCGAACAGCAGCAATATTTTCTGCAGTACGAGCTGTACGAGCTTGCACTGGTCTTTTCAAATCTCCTACAGACCCGGTTTGCTCAAATTTTTTCACGATTTTTCCGATTGTACGCACATTTGGACGATTAAATTGACCAAAAAAATCACGAAGTGCACGATATGCATTTTGATTTGAACGCCCATTTTCATAATAAGCCTGAATAACTTTAACACGTTGCTCCATTGTGTATCTTTCCATGGTTCAAATTGAGTAAGTCTGAAATTGAAAAAAGTCAAATGAAATGCAGTAAAAAACTTGACGTTTAGGTGTGGTTCACATTCAACATCGGCCCATACAATTTAACCACCCTTTATATATATATATATATATATATATATATATATATATATATATATATATATATATATATATATATATATATATATATATATATATATATATATATATATATATATATATATACAACCGCTATGCTCAATCTTACAATATTCTACTGTAAAGTCTGGAAAACACTCCCTTTATCTGTTTTCCAAACTTCCTTTGACTTGCATACTTTCAAACGCCGTGTATCTGGACATGACGGCCAACATCGACCTGAATAGTATTTTTCAAACTCCCGTTGATTTCAGTAGGCCTCCAGCCTTTGCACACCGGAGGAGATATAAATATATATTTATATATATATATATTTATATATATATATACATATATATTATATATATATATATATATATATATATATATATATATATATATATATATATATATATATATATATATATATATATATATATATATATATATATATATATATATATATATATATATATATATATATATATATATATGGCTTGTTCTGAATTTGATAGCTATGGAATATTTAAGTAAAAGTTTGAGTTTATGTAATATTTTTTCTAATAACAATGAGTGAAAGTTATTTGTTTATATTTTTATATCGTTTTTTTCGCAGGTTGCTACAGGAGGGAAATAGAGTCATGAAATTAGCAATCCCACGAATTTGAAGAGAGCCAACTGACCACTCCAGCAATTGCTTATTCTGCTTGATGGACCCTTCCAATCGTCGAACAAACAAATATGCTCCTACTATCATATTTCCAGACCTACCTTCATTCATTGTCCAAGTGCTACATTCTCCTGAGTTCTCTGTACCCATTCTTACAAAAGGAGAAGACCCATCTTCAGAAGAAGATGTCTTTGTAATAATATCAAAAGACGATGAAGTCGTTGATCCTGAATATAGTATAGTTGAGGAGAAAACCATTATTTCTCCAAGCCAGAAAAATCAACAACTTGATCAGAGATCTTGATCTCACAGTGTCCAATTCCAAGCTTTTGACTTCGAGACTAAAATAGTGGAATTTATTAGATGAATGTATGAAAGTCGCAAGTCAGAGAAAACTTTACCACTCTTTTAAACTTTTTACACCAGTCAAGATGGGCTTGCCTTTGCTACAATGTGACAGGTTTGTCTGAGGCACTTGGAATTGAATTACCTGTACCCCTGCGAGTAGCGCCTCTTCATTGAGAGCTCATCAAAGAGTCTCAAAGCTGTGCTACTTCATAGCGGGAACATGTATCCATCTTTTCCCTTGGCTCACTTGGTGCAGCTAAAAGAGTATTACAGCAGCGTGAAGCTATTGCAATGTTCCTTGAAATATGAAGAACACAATTGGGAGGTTATTGGAGATATCAAAATGGTGGCCTTCTTTATGTATCACCAAGGCGGCTTTACCACGTTTCCATGCTATATTTGTCTCTGGGACAGCAGGGTATCAGCGGAACTCTACGAGAGGCAGGATTGGCCACAGTTGACCGAGTTCAGTGTAGGGAGGAACATTATCAAATGGGAACCTCTGTTAAACCCACAAAAAATATTGTTTCCTCCTCTACACATAAAATTTGGCCTCATGAAACAGTTTGTCGTTTACCTGCAAGGCTTCTTTTCTAATCTGTCTGAGGCAAAGGTCAAAGCCGATGTCTTCGTGAGACCTCAAATAAAAAAGATCATAGAGTGGAAGCAATTCCCCAAGAAGCTCACTAGGACAGAAAAAGAAAGCAGCGTGGAACAGATTTGTTACAGTGGTTCGTCGTTTCCTTGGGAATCACAAGGACGAAAACTATGAGCAGCTTG
>SEYY01013532.1:5000-15100 GCA_009176605.1 Armadillidium nasatum
GAAGAAGAAAAGAAGAAGAAGAAGAAAAGAAGAAGAAGAAGTAGAAGAAAAAAAAGAGGAAAAAGAAGGAAAAGAAAAAGAAGATTAAGAAAAAGAAACAGAAAAAAGAAGAAGAAGAAGAAAAGAAAGAAGAAGAAAAATAAGAAGAAGATTATGAGCAGTAATAATATAAACATAAATAAACTTGTTCTTATTTATCTGCATTGAAAGTTCAATGCAATTTTTTTTTCTAATAATATTAATTAAAATAATAATAATATAAATAATAATAATAATAATAATAATAATAATAATAATAATAAAATAATATAATTATTGCTCTGCCCTAAAATTTTAAAAATATCTACGAGATATTAGTTGTACAATTGACCGAGTGACTCATATGTGACAAATATTCTTTGGTGGTCCAGTTAAGTAGCTCACTCCTCAGTGGATATAAATGCGAACTTTGATTGGTACTCTTAGGTGCAGCCACATATACTCCTAATTGGACATTCATGAACAAGAATAATTAATATTCAACGTCAGGGAGTGAGTGCATCTAGTTTCGTGGTTGAATGATAATAATAACTTTCTCTATTTTTATTCGATTTTGTGATAATTATTATTATTAATATTATTATTATAAATAAGAATTTTAATAATAATTGATATTCTAAAACGTCGATTTTGGGCATTTTACTGTGTTTCAATCTGTCAGGGTTTTATTGTCGAAAAATGATCTCAAAAATTATTCTCATTTTTCGAAACTTGTTACATAGTCTTTGTTGATATGATTCGAGACTGAAAACATTAATTAATAGTTTTATTATCTAACATCACTGAACATGAACTTTTGAAATCCATTAAAAAACAAAAAAAAAGTTATGCCCCATTCTTTTACCAAACCGATTTTTTGTTAGAAATGAGAAATAAATACTGTTTTTTTGTTCATAGATCAGTGTGAACATTTCTGGACATGTTTAACTGGGCGAGAGAAACATTTTTATTTAGAAATGTTTTTCATATATACTCAACCGTTTTGCTTCTGGACAAAGGAGTTTAAATTCAAATTGCTGACACAAGGGAAGAGGCCTTGCAGCAATTGACCTTTTAGTCTTCTCATATTTTTAAAAGAAGCTGAGAGAAAGGTTATTTTCTTTGCTTCACAAAAGATTTATTATTCTTTTCCCCTTCTTGACAAAATATTCCATATGTCAACAACACCTTCACAAACTCATAATTCTAACCATTTATTTTTTCCTTGAAATTATTGGTATCTCCTTTTCGAGTGATCACACTGTTTCTCTCAACAAACAGTCATCCAAGAGGTTGGGAATTCTGAGGCATTTTTAAAACTTTTTCTCTATTGAGGTATGTTGTTTCACTCTATATGTGGTGGCCCCACTCATACAGCTCTTTTTGAAAATGTAAATAAAATCTAGAGCTTTTTAGGCCTAATCAGTTCACTTCCCCCCCCACACAGGCTCCTTTCAGTCTTCTTTTGAACATAGAATTGTTATTCTAGTCTCCTTGTACTATCGCTATTACATCGCAAACATTTCTTTTTTTAAATACTCTTATCTCATATTTCTAGTTTGTCAGAACAGTTCGTTCCATTTATTCGTTCTTCGTTCAATCATTCATTATGCAAGTGTTTACATCTACTCCACCAGTAAACTCTGGAACAATCTTTCCAATCCCTATTTTCTCGCCTCTTTCTAACTTGGATATAGTCAAAAACCGTGCATCAGTGCATTTCTATCTTTGATCCTGATATGAAATTAATTTTCTGGTCTCCGAGATTTCCCCACCAAAGGTGAGATATATATATATATATATATATTAATATATATATATATATATATATATATATATATATATATATATATTATATATATATATATATATATATATATATATATATATATATATATATATATATATATATATATATATATATATATATATATATATATATATTATATATATATATATATATATATATATATATATATATATATATATATATATATATGGAAAAAGAGGAAGAACCAAAGAAGGTAACCAGAGAAAGATACTGTACTGAAAAATTAAGGGATGAAAATACAAGGGAAGAATTCAACAACGAGTTGATAAGAAAATATGAAATAATCTCATGAACTGTGAAACGAGCAGAGGAAGGGTGGAGGAAATTTAAGAAAGGTATGGAACGGGTGGCACGAAAGGTGATTGGAACAAAAAAGAAAAAAGATAAGTAATGGAAGGAAAAGACGATATGGTAGAATGAAGAAGTTAGAGAAGCAGTAAAAAAAAAAAAAAAAAAAGAAAGGAAATACCGTTTATTGATGGTAAAGGATAGGAGGAGAATTGGAGGATAACATGAGGGGTACTAGAAAACTGTTTTATGGAATGGCTAAGAGACTGAGAACAAGAGAGGAACCTAATACGAATGTGATATTCAGCAAAGAAAGGGAGCCTATAGTGGATGGTGAAGAGGTTGAGGTGATATGGAGAGAATATTTTGAGGAATTATTGAATGTGGAGAACGAGGGTGGATAAATGGAGGAGGAACAGAATCTACATACACAGGATGTAGATGGAACAGGAAGACTTGGAACAGATACAAGGAGAAGAGGTGAGGCAAGCTATAAAACCCTTAAAAATGGAAATAGTCCTGGAGTTGATGGATTGAATAATGAAATATTTAAAACGGGAGAGGGAATGGTGGTATGGATGACAAAACTTATACTATGTATATGGAGGGAGGATAATATACCGTCAGAATGGAGAAGGACAGTGATATGCCCAATATATAAAAAAGGGAATGTCAGAATTTCAGAGGAATAGTGATTCTATTGAGCGCATGTAAATCATATGAAAGAATAATAGGAAAAAAGATTACGAAGGGAAATAGAGGGAAAGATCAGAGAGTGGCAACACTGATTTTGGGCAAATAGAAGCGTAACTGACTTTATCTTCTCTTTAAGAATGTTAGTGGAAAAGAATGTAGAATGGAAAAAGACAGCACGTATTGTTTTTATAGACCTAGAAAAGGCTTTTGACAGAATAAGGAGAGAAAGATTCTGGAGGGTGATGGAGGATCCCACGTATGGAATAAACAGGAAGTTGATAAGAATAATTAAAAATATGTATGAAAACCCAATGAATACAGTTAGAACAGAGACGGGAAGGAAAAAATGGTTTGAAACAAGGAATGAAGTGAGGCAGGGCAGCGTGCTAACCCCTTTACTGTTTGAGTTGTATCTAGACAACTGCTTGAAGAGAATATTCATTAGAGAAGACAAAGAATATACCTTTGTGTATACGGAGGACGCAGCTGTGGTGACAAGGGAATAACAACACTAGTTACAAGATGTAGTGAATATTTGGAGTGATGTTATGAGAAAGTGGAGAATGAAGATAAATAGGGAAAAAACCGAGATAATGGTAAGATCGAAGAGTGAACGAAGAGATGGACGGAGGACGTTCAGTTGAAGCAGGTTAGTAATTTCAAATATCTAGTAATTTCAAATATTTATGAGAAGTGTTGGATGGATACGGAGTTTGGAGAGAGAATAATGAAGTTCTGAAGGAAAGTGGGAATGTTGTACTCGCTGATGAAACAGAGAAGAGTGCGGATATAGGTAAGTGTAACAATATATACAACTATTCTAAGACCAATATTGCTATATGGGTCGGAATGTTGGGATCTAAATACAAGACAGAATAGTAGAATAGAAGCTGCGGAAATTCGAGTGTTAAGATTGATTGGAGGAGTGATGTTGAGGGATAGAGTCAGGAGTGGAATAATAAGAGAAGAGTTGGGAATATACATAATAATTGAGTACATAGAGTGAAACCAACTGGGATGGTATGGACATGTGAGGAGAATGGAAAACTGGAGATACAAGCGAAGATCGCTTATTGGAGACCAGTGGGAAGACCGAGAAAAAGATGGGGGATGCTGTGGAGGAAGCGATTGTCTCTAGGAGGGAAACGATGGAGTTTGTGGAGGAGACGGCGCTGTTCGAAGATCGGGATACTTGGAGGAGTTTCTGGAGGATGAACACTTGACAGGATGGATGGTGAGAAGGTGAGAATTATATATATATATTATATATATATATATATATAATATATATATATATATAATATATATATAATATATATATATATATATATATATATATATATAAGCGTGATTCGTCTTTTATGTTAAAGATTTAAAATAGGAAATTAAAAGATTTTTGAAATATCTCCACCACCATTTTGAGGTCGTATCAATCGAAGCATAAAATTAAAGTCTCTCTTTATTTTGTTTTCTTCTTTTGGAAAAATTTTTTTTTTTTTTTTGTATTTTGAGAACGAACTAAAAATAATCGATTAATATCGGACTGACCTCAAAACGTCGAGAATAGAAAACGAATTCCAACCCGTACCGACGACAATAGGAACGATTATGGGAATAGACGATAAAGACGAAAATCATGAATTCCAAACTAAATGAACGACAAAAAGAATCGATTATGTGACCTAACGATAAAGGGTCAAAACCGTAACCGAATTCCTCTCGTCTGGAGGAGGAAATCGTCAGATAATTAAAATCGATCTAAACTTGGGGGAAAAAACCCTAGAGATTCCTATCATTAATTTAGATTTTTTTTTCCTTTAATGAAATTTTTTATGAAGAAGAAGTGAGCCATAAAGGTAATTTCCTTTTGGGTAATTACTAAAACCGATTTAAATGTGGCTCAGGTGCAAACCTTCTTCGCCTTTCGCTCAAGATCTTCTTTCAACATTAAATTTCTTTTCCATTTTTCCTATTTAAAATCTAACATGAAACATGGACGAGAAATGTCAATATTTTTTTTTTCTTATACAAACATTAATTTTCTATCCTTTTAACACATTCCTTGCATAAACCCCAATACATATACAAACACTGTATATTATATATATATATAATATATATATATAATATATATATATATATATATATATATATATATATATATATATGTATCTCCGGTGGAAAAGGCCAGAGGCCTACCAAATTCCGCCGGAGTTGGGAAAGACCTATTTGGTCGATGGAGGCCGACATGTCCAGATACACGCGTTTGAAAGTATGCAAGTCGAAGGAAAAACAGATGAAGGGAGTCGTTCCAATTACCAGTAGAGTATATGAAGATTGAGCACAGCGGTTAAGTCTGTCCGAGAGTTGGACAAGAGGATGAGAGTTAGATAAGGCGCATAAGCTCTTCAATGGAGGAGGTTCGATGAGAGAGTCAGAAGAAGAGTGTCTATTGTAATAGCGATAGTAAGAGTGAGTGACGCAACAATTCGACGGGCAAAAGATTGAAGAGAATTTAAGAGTCGGGTTAATGCGCGAAAGCCCTACTCCACCTTCTCTCGGAGAGCTGTGTGTGTGAACCACCCAGATGTGCGAAGCTATCCATACAGGGCAACAACACCCTATAAAAGCAAGCAGCTGGGGTGGTAGTAGTTCGTGGCAGAACGCCAACCTCTAGAAGCTTGTTTAGAAGAAAGTAATGTGATCTTCCAAGAAGATCACGAGAAAAGAACACCAAGAATATTAGAGAAGGTTTGAGTTTTGAGTTTTCGAAGAAGATATCATGTTGTGTGGAAGATTGTGTCGGTGGAGAGATGAAGGAATTGAGATTTGGGATTGAAAACGTTTTCTTGCCCAATTTGAAATAAGTGAAGATCAGAGGTTAGTTCCTCCAAGTGCCCTGTCGAGTCGGTCAACGTGCTGCTGGGACGATTTTCAAACTGAAGGAATAATGAAGGGTGAGTCATCAGCATAGGAGTGGATTGGAAATGAGGTATAGAGAGAGGTCATTAATGAAAAGTAGAAAAGTGTTGGGATAGGCAGAACCCTGTGAACAGTTAATAGATTAAGAATCTCGTGGCCGTCTATAATAGTGCTGTAGAACGACCGAAGGAAATTAGAGAGAAAATCACAGAGGAAGCATTGCTACCAAAGAGGGAGTTTAAGGTCAAAGCTTTGTGCCAGCTCTACGAGCTTTCATATGTTTACGCACTAAAAATTCACCGAAACCCCTAAGAGCGGGACCAAGAGTCAGAGAGAGGGAAAAAGATCACCTGTAGAACATTCTTACAAAACCATACGGATCAGAAGAAGATAGAAGAATTGAGATGTTTCCAAAATCCTTTAAGATAGATTAGAAACTTTGATAAAAGAGGTCAAAGAAATAATATAGTGGGTAGAGGGTCCCCCTTCAAGGCACAGGATGAATAGCCACGTTTCCAAAAAGGAAGGTTGAACTAGAAAAAGACGAAAAGTTTACCAAGCAGGTGCAAGCTCGGAAGCAAAGTTTGAGACCACAGGAGGATACACAGGACAGGACGATTCTTAGTATAAGCTAGAGAGAGCAGAAGTAAATTTTAAAAGAAATTCTTTAAGCATAATTGAGTTAGAGGGGGTTGAAGGAGGAGGAATAGCGCGGATCGTGTAAGTTGATTGTGGCAAAAGTTTGAGGAAAGAGTAAAAGAAGTAAAACAGCAGTTGTGTGTCGGATTTTTAAGTAGGAAAAGGAAAAATAAGTTAGAGTTGACATATTTTGAAAATGCCAGAAAGGATTGAAAAGAAAACAGAAAGATTATTGCATTTTCTACGGAGAAATGAGTTTAGTGTTACGAAGGATAGATTTTGCACGATTCCGCGATGAAATATAAGTAGTTTGGTTCTGGAGTGAAGACGACGGTAATTCCGAAGTCAACATCCCTGCGGCGATAGCGAGAGAACAGAGAGTTAAACCAAGGTTTTTGTTTAATAGAAGGGAAAGAAAAGGACTGTACCCTCATGCCAGAGAGATCCCTCGTAATGCGTTTGCACACTCGAGGGACCTCCCACGAAACAAATCATTCAGGAAATCGAAGAATTACACATAAGTCACCAGCTTGCGGCACCAAGTGCACAAACGTTTCCTTTAATAGGGATCTTTCCTGCGGACTTGAAAGATAGATAGGTACAGATAAGAGGTATCGGAGAACCCAGAGGAGGAAAGAGTTTAACAGTATAAGGAGAAGTATTAGAAGTTTGGAAAAGGTCTAGAACGTTGGGTTTATCCCCAAGACGATCAGGGATACGAGTAGGGAGCTGCACCAACTGCTCAAGTCGTTTGGATAGCGAAATGGAAGCCACGTTCAGCTGTATCAGAGAACTAGATGAAAGCCATGGCGGTGGTGAACTTAAATCACCTAATATGATATTTCAGAAAAGGAGAAGAGAGAGATGAACTCTATTACGGAATTAGATAGCAAGAATTAAATAGTCAGTAGAATAGGAGATAAATAACAGAACAAATGAATTTTATTACAAGGAGGAAAATTAGGTGAAATTAGAGACAAGAGAACAACACATCATTCGCACGTATGCTCAATAACCGCCTTTGGCTGAAATTGAGAATAGACAGTGGGAGGAAACAGAATAGGGTTTGCTATTGAACGCTCAAACATCAGAGTTTCTGTCAAGAATAAGACCTGATCTTAAAGAAGAGAGGTGTGTTCACCAAGTGGAAATTAGAGTGCAGACCGCGAATTGCAGAAATTAATGAAAAAAGTCGACCGTGCATCAGGACAAGCCGGCGCTGTATCTTGGTGGCGTCAACCCATCACCGGAGGCACCAAGTGGTGATGGGGAAGGGCTGGATGAGGGCTATGTTTGGAAGCCGCCCCGGGGCTTCTCCGAGGCTACTTTTATTGCATCATTTAGTTTTCTTTTTTTTTCTTTAAAAGGGTGTCTGTATTAATTTGTTTTGTGTGCGAAAAGAGTTACTCCGATTTAGAAGAAGGTGAGCGCAATGGAACGACCTTGTGCACCGGATGAGATGGAAGTTTCCTTAGCATCCCATGTACCCAATGGAGGGTAATCTCATCCCCTCGGGAGTGTACTTCCCTCCCCTTACCCTCCTCCCAAATATATATTTATATATATATCATATATATATATAGTATATATATATAATCTATATATTATATATATTATATATAAAATATATATATAATATATATGCTGTATATATTATATATATATATATATAATATTAATATATATTATATATATATATATATATTATATTATATTATATATATTTATATATTATAATATGATATATATAATTATATATATTATTTTATATATATATATATAATATATTTATTATATATAAAATATATATATACATATATGATATTATTATATATATTATATATATAATATTATATATAATATATATATATATATATAATATTAATATATATTATATTATATTATTATTCTTTAATATTTCTAACAAATAGATATTTAATAAAATACTATTCGCTATTTTCAATTTTATTCTTATAATATAGTTTAATCTTTATATTCTTTTATTTTTATTTTATTATTATATTATTATATTATTTTATTATTTATTGTTTACGACTACTCTCCATACTACTACTATTATTAGTTTCTCACGTTAACAATGCGATCATCCTTGCCCTAAACATAAACCAATAAAAAGTTTTGGAAACAATTTCTATTGTTGCGAGGGTGGTTTAAAGAAGCAATTCTGTTGTATTTAAACCGAATTTTTTTTTTTTTGTTCTCTTCACAGTTACTCTAATTATACAATGGTCCTATTCTCTCTTGTACCGATTACTGCCCTAATATTCGGTGGGTGGCTTCAACTCTTCGAGTCTTTTAAAGATTAGGTCTGGTACAAAACTAAATAAGGAAAGGGGTCAATCTTGAATTTTTTTTTACCGATTTCTATGAAATTTACAAGATATATGTTTTTCAGGGTGCTGAAAATATATATATATTTTTTTTTAAATTCCAAAATTTGAGAGGCTATACCTCAAAAAGAACAAAGAGCGTTGAATGAAGTATTGAGAGAAAGTTATAGCTTTGTACAGTCGTCAACAGAAGTTCGTTCCTATTAGGCTGGAAATAATTATTTATATAAAATGGAAATCATTTCATAAAAGCTCTATTGAGCGGGGCTTAATTGAACTGTGATTGGCTGAACCTGAAATGATCCCCATTTTATGTAAATATTTATTTCCAGCTTAATTTTGAACGAACTTCTGTTGACGACTGTACATCCTCTAAACAAGTGCAAAAAATGAAAAAGCTGTGTATGTAGTTTCTTTTTTTTTTAAATTTCAGTTTGTCCGAAGGGGTAAATTTTCTAAATTTTTTTAAAAAGTCGGACAGATACTGGCATATAACTTTTCCTAAAGCAGTATAAAAAAATATGTTCCTTCTTACAAACTTGCAAACCGTTATAGATATAGAAAATGGTCACAAATCGATCTTTTTTCAGAGCGTTGAAATACATATACCCTGAAAATTTCATAGAACTCGTTCAAAAATAAAAAATAAAAATTTAAGATTCAACACTTCTCGTAAATGACATTAAATATATTTATCTTTGCTACACGACGATTTCGCTTGATTTCTTTTCCATAAGTACTTCAGAGACAAATGTTCTAGGGAAATGACCACCCTTTATGATTTCGTGGTCTTACACCCCTATAAAAAGCGATTAACTGGGGCTTTGTGAAAAGCATCTGAAGACGCCTCGGAACATCTAACCTCTTTGATACTTTTTATTAAGAGAACTCATGAAATCTGTCTAAGAAACTCCAAGAATATTAATACTCACAAGGGATTAAAATTATTTTGTCTCGGGAAGTGGCACAGTCATGTGAAAGCAGAGAAACGGAACTGCATTTATGAGGCATTGAAATCAACCATCTTTTCTCTGTTCCATTTAGAATCAGTGAATGGAATTAACAGTAGTCAGTTGTTTCAAGCCAATACTCCTACCATCTGTTATTTGTTAGTGAGTTGGACTTTTATAAAACGGGCAGTGAAAGGTATCCTAGACGGTATTATAGGATATGTCTCAAAAATTTGTCTTTCAGTTTAATTTTGTTTTACATTTAAAGTTCCTTGAATAGAAAAACGAATTTAATCTTTTAATCTGTATTTGATCTTTTAAATTTTTTTTAGTCATTAGAAAAAAGAAACATTTGTTGTTACGTATAATGAAGTGAAGTATAGTATAGTGGTATAGTATATAGTA
>SEYY01013533.1:0-5000 GCA_009176605.1 Armadillidium nasatum
AGCAAAAGTTTGAGCAAAGAGTAAGCTTAGTAAAAGGTAAAACAGCAGTTGTACCATCAGAAGAAACTAGAGGAGGAAAAGAGGAAGAAGCAAAGTTAGAGTTGACATTTTTTGCACAATGTCAGAAAGGGCGAGAGGAAGAGGAACCAGAAAGATCATTGCATTTGCGACGGAGTAAAGAGTTTTTGGTATCTCGAAGAATAGATTTTGCATGATTCCGGGATGAAATATAAGTTGAATGGGTTTCAGGGGTTTGAAGACGACGGTAATCTCTGAAGGCAGCGTCCCTGCGGAGGATAGCGCGAGAACAAGTAGAGTTAAACCAAAGTTTGTTAGGTATTGTAGAAGGGAAATAATATGGAATGTACGTCTCCATGCCTGAGAGAATCACCTCAGTTATACGCTCAGCACACTCCGAGGGATCCCTCACAACAAAGCAATAATCATTCCATGGGAAATCAGAGAAGTACAACCGCAAGTCAGATCAGTTAGTGGCACCGAAATGCCAGAAACGTCTCCTCGCCGAAGGCGGGGTCGTTCTTGCGGAAGACTTGAAAAGACAGAACAAGATACGGAGATAAGAAGGTGATCGGATGAACCCAGAGGAGGAAAGAGTTTAACAGTATAAGGAGAAGGATAAGAAGTAAGGAATAGATCAAGCATGTTGGGTTCATAACCAAGGCGATCAGGGATACGGGTAGGAAGTTGCACCAACTGCTCAAGGTTGTTCTGGATAGAAAAGTTGAAGGCGAGTTCACCGGCTGGATCATGAAAACTAGATGAAAGCCATTGGCGGTGGTGAACATTGAAATCACCTAAAATGATGATTTCAGAGAAAGGAGAAGATAGAATGTGCTCTATTTTGGAGTTTAAATAATCGAAGAATTTTTTATAGTCAGTAGAATTAGGAGATGAAAGCCATTGGCGGTGGGGAACATTGAAATCACCTAAAATGATGATTTCAGAGAAAGGAGAAGATAGAATGTGCTCTATTTTGGAGTTTAAATAGTCGAAGAATTTAGGATAGTCAGTACAATTAGGAGATAAATAAACAGAACAAATAAATTTAGTAGTAGAATTGCAAGAGAGCTTAAGCTATAAGGTAGAAAATTCAGGAGACTCCAAATTAGAGATACGATAGCAAATAACATCCTTGCGCACATATGCGCAACAACCGCCTTTGGCTGAAAATTGAGGATGGAGACAGTAGGAGGTAACAGAATAAGGTTTGCTGTCAGCAAACTCAAGCACTGGGTTTCGGCTAGAAACAGGAGATGAGGTTTAGAAGAAGAGAGATAGTGTTCGACAAAGTGGAAATTAAAATAAAGACCGCGAATGTTGCAGAACTTAATATATATATATATATATATATATATATATATATATATATAATATATATATATATATATATATATATATATATATATATATATATATATATATATATATATATAATATAGTGATGGCATCCGCATCCGCATCCGCATTTTCGAAAATTCAACATCCGCATCCGCATCCGCATCCGCACTTCTCCAAAATTCGACATCCGCATCCGCATCCGCATTAGAAAATTTGACATCCGATCCATCATTAATATATAATATATATATATATATATATATATATATATATATATATATATATATATATATATATATATATATATAATATATATATATATATATGCGAATTGTAGGTCAAGAGTGAGGGTGAAGAGAGAACTATCGGATTGTTTAGCATAGGAGTGGGATTGAGACAGGGATTGTGTAATATCTCCATGTTATTTAATCTACTGATGAATGGTTTACTTAGAAAAATGGAGAGAGAAGGGAAGAGTATTACGTTGAGAAATATGGAGGGTGAATGTGAAGTGAATGTTTTACTTTTGCAGATGATGCGGCATGTGTTGGTGGCAGAATCTGGAGAAAAGATGAGAATACTTGTGAGAAGTTTGAAGGGAAATGTGCAAACACGAGATTGAAATTCAATCCAGCGAAGAATAATGTTATGAGGATTTGGGGTAGGGATGAGGAAATGTGGAGGGAGGAATTGGTTTGTAGAAGTGTCAGAATGGAAACTTGAGGAGGTGAATGAATTCAAATATCTAGTAATGTTGGGTGGAAGGTAAGGGTGGGACGGAAAAAGAAATAAAGAACAGAGTGGTAGAAGGAATGAAAGTATTGGGGGGCCTAAGAAAAGTATGGAAGAAAGGAAAAATTTCGAAAGAAATAAAGATAAGAATGTTTGAATGTATGTGTTCACCTTCTGTATTGTATGGGTGTGAAACATAGATGATAAGTGTTTCGGTCGAGAAAAAGTTTCAATGTCTTTGAGATGAAAGATTCGAGAGCGATAAATAAATTGAGAAGGATTGATAGGATTAGAAATGAAAGAATATGGGAGATGTGTAAATGGAAGAAGATTGTAATTGATAGAGAGGAGGAGGATGTGCTAAAATGGTTTGGACATATGTGAAGAATGAATGAGGACAGAATGGTGGGCAAGGGACTTAGATTCCATGTGGATAGAGGTAGGGATAGGGGAAGGCCGAAGTGAAGATGGGTGGATGGAGTGAGAGAGATTTTGATGGAAGGAATTTGAGTTTAGAAGAGGGTAGAAGATTTGTAGAGACAGAGAGAGATTAAGGGCGGTAGTGAAAGGGGTTGGAAGGGGTTGGTTGTAAGGGAATTGTGGCTGGCACCACCCACGAAAGTGGGAAAGGTGATAATGAAATAAATATATATATATATATATATATATATATATATATATATATATATATATATATATATATATATATATATATATATATATATATATATATATATATGATGGCATACGCATTCGCATCCTGATCAAAATTAACATCCGCATCCGCATCCTCATCAAAATTAACATCCGCATCCGCACTTTTCGAAAATTCAACATCTGCATCCGCATCCGCATCCGCACTTTCGAAAATTCAACATCCGCATCCGCATCCGCAAATTAGAAAAAATGACATCCGATCCATCACTAATAAACACACACACAAAGATGTTTATCTATAAAAAGTTCATCACGAAAATATAAGGCAGTTTTATGAAAATTAAAAATTTGTCAATTTCCATAAAGTGATAAGACCCGTCTATTAGAAAGACGCTAATCTTGTCACGTAACTTGCCGGCAAGTAGCAAGACAACGAAAAAATCACAACTATATCATTAAACGATTATATATATATATATATATATATATATATATATATATATATATATAATATATATATATATATATATATATATATATAATATATATATATATATATATATATATATATTATATATATATATATATATATATATATATATATAGCAAGAAAAGAAAACAAAAAATGAACGTAACAATTATATTATGAGATTAGTATAATTTAACATGATATCTAAAGTTTCGGCTATTATAACTAAAGCCATCATCAGAGAACTCTGAAAACAAAACAGAAACAATATGTATGAAATGATTGAAATAATAAGCAAATAAAAAAAAATAATAGAAAATAGCAAATAAAACAACACAAAACAAAATCGAAACACATAATATAAAAAAATAAACATACAAATCAAGTAAATAAACAGAACTGAATAAAAATTAGTTAACATCTAGATCAAATTTATTAATAATGTAGTTGGTTGTTAAATAAAAGGAGTATAAAAAACTGAAACATACAAAAAACACTTAACCACATAAACATATATATATATATACACATACAAACAAACATACATATATATATATATATATATATATATATATATATATATATATATAATATATATATATATATATATATATATATATATATATATATATATATATATATATATATATATATATATATATATATATATATATATATATATATATATATATATATATATATATATATAATATATATATATATATATATATATATATATATATATATATATATATATATATATATATATATATATATATATATATATATATATATATTATATATATAAATATATATATAATATATATGCCGTTTACCGTGGCTCAAACGGTAGAGTGATTGACTCACGTGCTTCAGGGCGCCGGTTCGATCCTACTTCGGGATCCTAGGTATATACTACCTAGAAAAGTTCCTCTCCTCGAATAGGGCAATGCCCGTGAGATGTGAACTTTTTATATAAAAAATATATATATAATATATATATATATATATATATATATATATATATATATATATATATATATATATATATATATATATATATATATATATATATATACATACATACAATATATATACATAAACCACATATATACACAAACAAGCACACATACAAATAAATATACACAGAGACATACATATAAAATAAATAACATAACATAAATAAACACACAACACACAAATATGCACATACATACAAAAATATAAACACATGTACAATAAAAATACAACATATAGTACCTCAATGGAAATGTGAACAGTAAGAAGTTCAAAATTAAATAAAAAGGGGGGAAGGGGTTAGGGACTGATAAGGGTCCTGAATCAATGAGACAACAAGAAAGAGGTGATGAACAAATAAATGAAACATAACGCAGGTTGAAGTATAAGATTGAAGTATATGCAAAGGAATAGATTGTATGTTGTTGTTAAGAACAGGTTTACATTTAAAAATATAGATGGATTCAAGTATATGGAGTGAAAATGGGTCTTTGTTAGAGTCAAGGATAGAGAAATGCTGAGGAAGAGGAAAAGTGTTACAGAATTGTGTGTGTAAGCGTATATTAGAGTGAGAGGGAGTAGTCAGTGGAAGAGAGGTACGAAAGGACAGACCTCGGTGTTCAAAGATGCGTGTTCTCAATAGCCTGGTGGTAGAGCCAACATAGCCCTTGGTACACAAGGGACAAGTATATTTATAGACCACCGAGGCCTTGAAAGGAAAAGGAAGAGAGGATTTGTAAGGAAAGAGTGAAGAAATTTTAAAGGA
>SEYY01013533.1:17500-22500 GCA_009176605.1 Armadillidium nasatum
TGCGTCCGCACCCTAGAAATCAGCGCATCATCACGCACCGCACCGCACCGACATATATACAATTAAAGCATATATATATATATATTATATATATAATATATATATATATATATATATATATATATATATATATATATATATATATATATATATATATATATATATATATATATATATATATATATATATATATTATTCACAGCATTGTCCAACCCATTTTAAGCCCACCCCTCCACCCTATCCACTAACCCTCTCCATTACATATCTCCCTATTCTTTCATTTCTAATCTATCAATCCTCTCCATTTACATAACCGCTCTCAAAGCTTTCATCTCAAAGATATTCAACTTTTCTTCTCGAGCACTTAACATCCATGTTTCAAACCCATACACTACAGAAGGCAGACACATACTTCAAACTTCTTATCTTTATTTCTTTCGAATTTTTTTCTTTTTCCATACTTCTCTAGCTCATCAACACTTTCATTTCCTTTACCATTCAATTCTTTATTTCTTTTTCTGTCCTAACCTTATCTCTTTCCAACCAACATTTCTAGATATTGAATTCATCCACCTCCTCCAGTTTCCTTTCCCTTTACTTCTAAACACCCTCTCCCCCCCATTCTTTCTTCCACATTTTCTCATCCCCACCTCATATCCTCATAACTTTATTTTTCGGTGGATTAACTTTCAATCTTATGATCGCACATTTCTCCCAAACTCTCTCAAAAGTTAGTATTCTCAACTTTTCTCCAGATCGTAGAGCGTTTCTTACGAAAGCCATACTGGTGATCAGAGATAGATTAGAAGAATTGAAATGCTCCCAAATCTTCCTTTTAAGGATAAATTCAAAAACTTTGAAAGAACGAAGGTTAGAAATGGGACGGTAGTTAGAGGGTTGAGAGGAGTCTCCCTTCTTCGGCACAGGATGAATGAGCGCACGTTTCTAGCAAGAAAAGGAGATTGAAGTAGAAAGACAAAGACGAAATAGTTTACCAAGGCAGGGTGCAAGCTCGGACACAAGTTTTGAGAACCACAGGAGGGATACCCCAGGACCGTACGCCCTTTTAGTATTAAGCTCAGAGAGAACTGAAATAACATCTTTAGAAGAAATTACAAATTTTAGGCATAAAAGAGTTTAGAAGGGGGTTGAAGGAGTAGGAACAGCTCCGGATTGTCTAAGGTTGAATTAAAGGCAAAAAAAATTTGAACAAAGATTCAGCTTTAGAGAAAGGCAAAACGGCAGTTATTAGTGAAGATAGTAGAGGAGGAAAGAGGGAAAAGCAAAGTTAGAATTGACAAATTTTACAAAATGCCAGAAAAGGAGAGAAGAAGAGGACACCAGAAAGATTATTGCTTTTGCGGCGGAGAAAAGTTTTTTGTCTCTCGAAGAATAGATTTTGCTCGATTCCGGGATGAAATATAAGTTGCTTGAGTTTCTGGAATTTGAAGACGGTAATTCATGAGGGCAGCATCTCTGCAGTGAATATCACGAGAACAAGCAGAGTTATATATATATATATATAATATATATATATATATATATATATATATATATATATATATATATATATATATATATATATTATATATATATATAAATAATGCCTGAGTGTTCTGAGAGCAATACTTTCCTACTGTCTCTATCCTCAATTTAGCCAAAGGCGGATATTGAATGCCAATGATGTTGTCCTTTCTTGTTCTCTAATTTGGAATGAATATGGAAACTTTTTGGAACTCAAAACTAAATTCATTTGTTCTGTCTACTTGTCTCCTAACTCTACAGACTATCCAAAATCTTCGACATCTTAACTCTAAAATAGAACAATTTTTCTTCTTCTCTTTAAATCATCATTTAGGGATTTCAATGTCACCACCGCCAATGACTTTAGTTTTCAGCTTGAATTTCAATTTTCTATCCAAAAACCTAGCAGTTGGTGCAACTCCCCGATGAAGAACCATCATTAGATCTTTCCTAACATCATAGTTAAACTCTCCTCTGTTCATCCGATCACCTTCTTATCTCTGTATCTTGTTCTGTCACTTCAAGTCTTCACAAGAACTGTTCGTGAGGAGACGTTTTGGCATTTCGGTGCCACTAACTGCACTTGGTCTTACTTCTGATTTAAGAATGATTACTGTTTCCGTGGGAGGGTTCCTCGGAGTGTGAAGAATAACGGAGGTGATTCTCTCTATATTACATTCCATATTCTTTCCTTTTACTAAACCCCAAAAAAAAACTTGTTTAACTTGTTTCTCGTGCTATTCGCCTCAGGGATGCTGCCTTTAGGGAATACCGTCGTCTTCAAACTCCAGACCTCACTCAACTTATATTTCATCCCGAAAAATCTATTCTTCGAGATACTAAAAACTCTTTTCTCCGTAGAAAATTCAATAATCTTTCTGGCTCCTCTTTCTCTCGCCCTTTTTGGCATTTTGCCAAAAATGTCAACTCTAACTTTGCTTCTTCCTCTTTCCCTCCTCTAGTTCTTCTGACGGTTCAACTGCCGTTTTGCCTCCTCTAAAGCTGAACTCTTTGTTCAAACTTTTGCCTTCATTCAACCTTAGACATTCCGGAGCTGTTCCTACTCCTTCAACCCCTCTAACTCTTTTATGCCTAAAATTGTAATTTCTTCTAAAGATGTCATTTCTGCTCTCTCTGAACTTTACACTAAGAAGGCATACGATCCTGATGGTATCCCTCCTGTGGTTCTCAAAACTTGTGCTTCCGAGTTTGCACCATGCCTTGGTAAACTATTTCGCCTATGTCTTTCTACTTCAACCTTCCCTTCTTTCTTGAAACGTGCGCTCATTCAGCCTGTGCCAAAGGAGGGGACCCCTCTCAAAGCTCTAACTACCGGCCAATTTTTAACTTCCGCTTCTTTCTAAGTTTTCAAATCTATCTTTAACAGAAAGATTTGGAAAATCTCAATTCTTCTAATCTTATCTCTGATCGCCAGTATGGCTTTCGTAAGAAACGCTCTACGGGTGATCTTCTTTCCCTTCTCTCGGACTCTTGGTCCTCCACTCTTCGGCATTTCGGTGAAACTTTTGCTGTCGCGCTGGACATATCGAAAGCTTTCGATAGAGTCTGGCACAAAGCTTTGATTTCCAAACTTCCCTCTTTCGGAATATATCTGTGGCCTTCTCTATGATTTCCTTTCTGGTTATAGACGGCCACCTATTAAATCTATTAATAGTGGTGTTCCTCAACTATCTGTTCCATCCCCAACACTTTTTCTAGTTTTCATTAATGACTTTCTCTCTGTTACTTCATCTCCTATCCACTCCTATGCTGATGATCCACCCTTCATTACTCTTTTCAATTTTAAAGGCGCCCCTCTCAACAACAGTTACTAGACGCAAGGAGGGTTGCCTTGGAGCAGCTGACCTCTGATCTATCTCGTATTTCAAATTGGGGCAGAGAAAACATGGTTGTTTTCAATGCCTCAAAAACTCAATTCCTCCATCTCTCCACTCGACACAATCTTCCATACAACTATGATATCTTCTTCGAAAACACTCAACTCAGATCTTCATCTGTTCTTAATATTCTCGGTGTTTCCTTTTCTCGTGATCTTTCTTGGAAAGATCACATTACCTCTCTTTCTAAACAAGCTTCTAAGAGGTTGGGTGTTCTGAGGCGCCTTCAGTATTTCTTCACTCCACCCCATTGCTTGCTGTGTAAAGGGGTGTTGTTCGCCCTTGTATGAAGTATGCTTCGCACATCTATGTATTTGGTTCCACATACAGCTCTCCTAGAGAAGGTAGAGTCTAGGGCATTTCGTCTCATCAACTCTCCTGCTCTTACTAACTCTCTTCAATCTCTTTCTGCGCTTCGAATTGTTGCGTCACTCTCTATAATATCGCTATTACAATGGATACTGCTCTTCTGAATTCTCTCGTCACATACCTCCTCCACCGAGAAGGGCTCGTGCGACTCGACTTTCTACACAGTCTCGTCCTTTCTCTGTCCAACTCTCTGACCCCAGACTTAACCGCTATGCTCTGTCCTACATGTACTCTACTGGTAAAGTCTTGAACACACTCCCTTCTTCTATTTTTTCAACTTCCTATGACTTACACACCTTCAAACGTCGTGTATCAGGTCACGTCGGCCTTTAATTTGACCAGGCTTCCGTCTTTCCCCTAACTCTGGTGGAATTTTAGTAGGCCTCTGGCCTTTGCCCACCAGAGGTGGTAAATATATATATATATATATATATATATATATATATATATATATATATATATATATATATATATATATATATATATATATATATATATATATATATATATACTATACTCAACCAAACTATACCGCTAGGAGAGTGACCCTGTAGTAGTCATCTTCTTGTCTTTCTCTCAGAGGGGAGAGTAAACATGGGAATTTTCCATCACAAAACTCTGATCCTCCATCTTCTACTCGATAGAACATTCAATGCAGTTCTGACATCGCACTCAAATTTTGTCTGTTCCTAAATATTCTTTCTATTTCTTTTTCTCGCATCTTTCTTTAAAGCATTACAATACTTCTCTATGAAACAAGCTTCTAAATGCTTAATGTTCTGGGCTCCTTCGAAATTTTTTACTTTCACAGTGTCTTTTTTCACTTTATGGAGTACGTCTCACATATCAAGGAGCTCCACTCATGTTGCTCTTGAAAAAATAGATCTAAGTCTTATCAGTTCTTTCACACTAATTCTCTCAAACTCCTTGCGCACGTGAAATTTTCTTGTTATTTCCACACCATCGCTCATTAAACATCACTCTCTTTTTAACTCTACTAATCGAACACCTCTTCAAAGAACAGATAGTAACACGTCTTCTACAGTCTATTTCATTTTTTGTTGAGGAAATTTCGATAGGAAGTGAGAAGGTGGAATAAAAAAGTAACTTTAACTCTTCTGTTATGATACCTTGAAAATTGCAATTCTCAATTATATAATAAATTAATATATATTTAAAATAATATAAAAAAAAAAAAAAAAAAAAAAA
>SEYY01013533.1:25000-27003 GCA_009176605.1 Armadillidium nasatum
TGTGCTAACCGCTTCACCACCGATCGCTTAAAAGGAAATTATTCGGAACTTCTATTGACTTTACGACTAGTGAAAAGCTCTCGAAGGCCTCCCCGACCACAACTTGGGCGTTTGGTTAGCTTGGCCAAGGCTCTTATCCTAAGAACGCAGTGCATTAGTTATTATTTAATATCCACAATTATCCGTGGAATCAATATGTATAATACATATAACTGCTCGGGGAATCGAACCTGGGCCCAAAAGATTAGCACCATGGACTTCCATTTTTGGCCCAGGTTCGATCCACGGCAATTATAGTATTATACATATTTTCCACGACAATAGGATATAAATAATAATGCACTGCGTACTTAGGATAAGAGCCTGGCCAGCTAACCCAAGCCCAATTGGTCGGGGAGGTCTTGAGAGCTTCACTAGGCAAAGTCAGTAAAGTCCGAATATTCCTTTACCATCGTGTGAGCGGTTAGCATATGGATTCATCTTTGGCCCAGTCGATTCCCGAGAAGTATATATAATATATAATATAATATTAAATATAATATATATTATATATATATAATATATATTAGTTCTGTTTATTTTCCTCCTAACTCAACTTACTATTCTATATTCTTTGACTATCTTAACTTAAAAATAAAGCACATCCTCTTTTTCTTTCTCTGAAATCATCTTTCTAGGTAATTTCAATGTTTACCATAAGTATATGCTTTCTTCAAGTGTTCAAATTATAGGGGGTAAACTTGCCTTCCATGTCTCTATTTCAAATGACCTTGAGGAGATTGCCTTTTAAACATTTTCTTAACTTTTAATTCTTCTCTTTATGTTTTAAAATTCTATCCTCCTCTGGGCTCCTCTCATCACCTTCAAATCTCTGTATCCTCTTCAATCTCTACAAGTTTTCCATGGGAGAGACCCCAGCCTATTGTGCGGAACGTTTGTGGCTAGTCGGTCTGACATGTGATCTTGCTTCTTTGATTTCCTATTTAATGATCATTGTTTCCGCGAGAGATGTCCTTAAGAATGGGCTAATAGCTTAACCGAGATGTTTTTCTCAGTCATGGAGGCGTACATTCCATATTCTTTCTCTTCAACTAAGTTACATTGTTTTCCTTTTTTTTTTATTTATTTATATATTTATTTTTATTTATTTATTTATTTTTTTTTTTTTTGCACAAACTTCAATGGTCATTCACTAAATTATGTTTCTTAAGATACAAGAATGATTTTGCGACATGTATGAATTCATAAACTTACGTGAAAAAATATCACATATTTCAGTGAACAAAGTTATATAAATTTAATGTTACTACAAATGAAAAGATTCGAATCCTGAACCTTCGAACCTGAATCCGAATCCAGCAAGTTTTCGAATTCTCGAATCCGAATCCATGAAAAATCCTTCGAATCAGGATTCGGATTCGCCTACTGACATATTATATATATATATATATAATAATATATATATATATATATATATATATTTTTAAAAAAAAAAAAATATATTATTTGAGGTGGGTATAATGCAAAATGAGTGAGGGCCAAATCCTTTAAATTTTTTTTTTTTTGCGCTTTTGCATTTACGCTAAATTTTGAAAATGTGTGCTTTTGCATTTTGCGTCAACTTTTTAAGAGCGCAAAAGCGCAAATTTGCGCTTTAAAAAATGTTTTGCGCAAGTTGCGCTTCGTCTTTTTCTTAAAAACAAATTTTGGGCTTACATTTAGTTTCTTATTTAATCAGCCAAATTTTTTACATTTATGCTAATTAAAAGTTAAACTAAACTAGGAATGCCGATATAAAAAAATATCGATATAAAAATATCAATGCCCTCGATAATATAATATATATATATATATATATATAATTATATATATATATATATATATATATCACTGAATTAATGTCACTGTAAGAAACAAACAAACAAGGAATATTCCTTGAAACGAACTAAATCGTTTTCTTTAATCTTGAACAATTAATAGGCAATTTCACTATATATTTTTCG
>SEYY01013535.1:0-16692 GCA_009176605.1 Armadillidium nasatum
ATATACCTTAAAGTACTGAACACAAGATTTCATCTCAGTCATCGCCAAATTTTTAGATTTTATGAAACTAATGTTCGGTTCTTTATCAAAAATGGATTCCGAAAAGATCTGAAATAAAAATGGAGGATCTGATTAAGCTTACTAGATTATTATTATAATAATAATAATAATTATTATTATTCAGACCCAATCTGTGTTGGCTATGAGATTAGAAGGAACACATGCCATATACTGTAGCATAATGGTATAGTGAATGACTCATTTACTTGAGGGTTCAGGTTCAATCTCGCTTGTATAATCTATCTAGAAAACTTCTCTCCTCAAATAGGGCTGTGCCAGTGAGATGCAACCTTTATATATATATATATATATATATATATATATATAATATATATATATATATATATATATATATGATGCCACCCAGAATTTATAACCCATAGCAAATCTTTTAATAAAATATAATAAAATATAATAGTAGCCTTGTATAGAATTCATATTCATATTACATACATATTTAAAAAAAAGTTTATTCAAATACCTCAATATATATGATAATTAGATATTCTCATTAAATTAAAATTTAATATCCAAAAGTAAATTTTGCTAAATCCTTTGCATATATATATATATATATATATATATATATATATATATATATATATATATATATATATATATATATATATATATATATATATATATATATATATATATATATATATATATATATACAGGGACTGACTGGGGCTGAAATCTTGCCAGAACCAGCATCGGGGCTGGGGCTCTGGCCGGGGTTGCATAAAATTTGTAAAGAGGTCAAAAGCACTGAAATTTTAGGTTAAGAAAATTAGATTTAATTATAAGCGAGTTGTACAATAGTCAACATTCACTTAAATTAATAATTATATACATTTTCTGTGAAAAAGTTTTAGAAAATTGCATATTTTGTATAATAAAAAAAAAAAAAAAAAAAAAAAAAAAAAAATTTTTTTTTTTTTTTTGATTCACAATAGTTATTCAACAGGTTTACATAGGTAAGACCCTAAGGTAAAATTTGAAAAAAAATGTAAGATATAAAATCATCAATATAACCTGTATTTATACATAGTTATTTTATTTTTGCGTGTATCAAATTTGTATCATTTAGCTACATTATTTCAAAATTATTTTTTTTATACTTTCAGTCACTATGGCTAAAAGATCAGCTTCAGCAGTATGGGAGTACTTTACAATGTTTCAGGATAGGCTCGAAATAGCTAAATGTAACATCTGCAGTCAGGAAATTAGAAGAGGACCTCCAGGTGCCACAAGTAAAAAATTTTCAACCAAATCTTTATGGGTGCATCTAAAATCAAAACACAAAGATGAACATTCACTAGCAAAAGAGGAGTCGGTCAAAAGAAACAGAAAAGAAAAAGAAAATATTGAAAAAACAAGAAAAATCTTAATTTACTTATATTTTATTTAATTTAATCCCCCAATAAAAAGTATAATTTTCAAATTTAAACCCCAGCAGGTAAACCCTGGTTTTCTTTGATTATCAGCCGAAGCCAGGATCAGTAAAAATGGCCAGGGGTGGATGGGGCTGGAACACCAGAACTGGGGACCTGGTTAGTCCACACACACACACTATTAAATATATATATATATATATATATATATATATATATATATATATATATATATATATATATATATATATATATATATATATATATATATTCCCCCCAAAACACTTAACAGTAAAGCAAAAGTCTAAAAAAATAAATAAATTTTAAGCCTAAATAAAACTATTTAAAATAAAATTAAAACTACACAAGCTTTCAAGATTATAACCAGGTCTCCTTATTTGAGTGAGTATAAAAATGACGAAGGCAACATAAAAAAAGTTCAACACCTAAAGAAGACAAAAAAAACTAGTCATACGTATTTTTTTTTTTTTAAAAGGAACCTCTTTCAGGACACTATTAGTTACAGGATCCAAATAAAAAACTTCTTTAGTAATATTAATATTATCAGTATTATTTTAAGATAAAAGACATCAATAATTTTTGGGCTTAGATTAAGAAGTTATCTGACCTTATATACTTATATTTTTTCTACGGATATTTTGAAATTTCAATTTTAATTGATATTTTAAAATTTTGATAGCTTTAGTTTTAATTTCCATTGTGTAGTAATATACTTTTTCATTAAAGGTATAAGCAATTTCCTCTACAGATTGGTATATATATATATATATATATATATATATATATATATATATATATATATATATATATATATATATATATATATATATATATATATATATATATATATATAGGGACCGACCGGGGTTGGAATTTGGCCGGGGCTGGGTTCTGGCCGGGGTTTCCTAAAATTTGTAAAGAGGTCAAAAGCACTGAAATTTAAGGTTAAGAAAATTAGATATAAGGTTTATTTAATTGTAAGGAAGGAGTAGAATAGCCAACATTCACTTAAATTAATGATTATGTGCATTTTCTCAAAAAAAAAAAATCAAAAAATTACAGTTTTGTATAATTAAAGTTTAAAAAAAGTACAAAAATTAAAAAAAAAAATATTCTAATTCATAATAGTGATTCAACAGGTTTACTTAAGTAAGACCCTAAGGTAAAGTTTGAAAAAATGTAAGATATAAAATTATCAATTTAACCTGTATTTATACATATCATTTTTATTTTATTGCCATGTATCAAACTTGTATCATTTAGCTGCATTATTTAAAAATTATTATTTTGTTTATACTTTCAGTCAATATGGCTAAAAGATCAGCTTCTGCAGTATTTGAATACTTTACAATGTTTCAGAATAGGCTCAAAATAGCTAAATGTTAACATCTGCAGTCAGAAAATTAGAAGAGAACCTCCGGGTGCTACAAGTAAAAAAATTTCAATCAAATCTTTTTGGAGTATCTAAAATCAAAACACAAAGATGAACATTCACTAGCAGAAAAGGAGCGGTCAAAAGAAACAGAAAAGAAAAAAAATCTTAATTTTCTTATATTTTGTTTGAAAATTTTTTTTTAGTATTTGGCTGATTGAGCTGAAATTTTCAAAGTATGTGAATTTTTTCACGAAGTTCTGAGTTGATTTCGAGCATTTTTTTTTGAGTCTATAACGGTTTGAAAATTATTTGGATCCAAAGTTGAAAAAAAAAAAAAAAAAAAAAAAAAAAAAACACTGGTCCACATGAGCTGAAAATTTAGCTGAATACCTTTGCCCCAATTTCTTGCATTGGTGGGAATAGATTTTTGATATCACGTCTAGAAAAAAAGTTATAAAAAAAAAAAAAAAAAAAAAAAAAAAAAAAAAAAAAAAAAAAAAAAAAAAAAAAAAAAAAAAAAATAAATTTTTTAAAAAAAAAACGCTACCTACTATTTTTTTTTTATTTGTGAATATTGTTTAGAAGAGAAACAGGGCAACAATTTTTATTTACTGCAATTTCAATGCCCTTTGTTTGAAGCGAGATATAGGCTCTCAAATTTTGTGAATTTTTGAAATTTGGCCAAAAATGGACCATTTTGAAGGCTATATCTCAAAACCAACGAATCTCATCAAATAAAGTACATAGAGGAATTTGTAGCCCCACCCCTCCTCTATACACACAAAAAATAGGAAATGTCATAGTTGCATTTTTTTAAAAAAAATTTTGTCTGAAAAGGTGGATTTTTTTAGTTCAAAAAATTTTTTTTTTCTATAGTTGGTCAGTTTTTGGCTTATAACATTTTTCCTATAACTCTGGGAACAAAAGTCTATTAGAGACTTTTGTATCCCATTTAATTTTGAATAAATAGTCCAATTTTCAGCTCATTCTAAAAAGTGGTTTGGCACCGCCATTCAATTAAAAAAGGGTAAAATTTCAACAAAAAAAAAAAAAAACTTTTAACCGTAATAGACTCGGAAAAACGCTAGAAATGGACTTTTCTTACCGGTAAAAAATCTATATAACTGAAAGTTTCAGCAGAATAGGCTGAAAATTTAAAAAAAAAAAAAAAAAAAATTAAGTATAATTTGCCATTTTAACCCCGGCCGGCAACCCCGGTTTTCCCTGATTTTTGGCCGGGGTTGGCCGGGGCCGGTCTATTCAGTTATATATTATATATATATATATATATATATATATAATATATATATATTATATATTATATATATATATATATATATATATATATATATATATAGATATATATATATTATAATATATTAATATATAGTATATATATATATATATATATATAGCACTAAGTAATTTTATATCCTATATCCACTATAAAAAATTCCATCTGTCAGTTATGCCTGTATCACATGGCAAACTTCTGTCATTCTGATTATGACAAGTCAACTAAGTATGCTAGAAAACTAAAATAATAATAATAATAATAATAATAATAATAATGGGCCTAAATAAAATGAAAGCTAAAATAATAATACAAATGTCAAAAAATTTGCATTGATATATCAATATTTCCATATATCGAAGGTTAGACAACTTCTTATCCTTTTACCTGATTTTTAAATTATTATCGTAAACTTTTTTAATAAAGAAAAATAATTCCTATTTATAAAGTGGTTCTCATTCCAGAGCTAAATTCATATCATCTATTCTGAGACTATAAGAATGCTTGGATCTGCATCTTTTTTGATTTACTGTTTCTCCAACATATTTTATTAAAATCATCACACTTTATTCTGTAAACCCCACATTCTTATTTTTTTATATAGGATTCAAAAACTTTTTTAACATAAACAGTACTGAGTGGACCAAAATCACAATTTTTGGAATACGTTTTTTAAAACCCTTCACATTATTTTGACTCCCTGAAAAAACAAAACCAATTTTTAAATTGAAAAGTTTTCTAATTTTAGGTTCATAAATTTTTTTTTGCATCTTCTTATAATTTGGTTATTTTAAAGAGCTCTGAAGAATGCAAAAAGAAAATTTTATGATCCTAAAATAGTATATATTAGGTCATTCATTAACTCCGAGAGGATATCAGAGGAATATTTGCCTGAGGGGAACCACCTTAAGTACAGAGAATTTTACCACCTGATGATCTATGGGACAGTCATACTGTGCTAAGGATGAGGTAGCGGCTAGTCTCTTTTTGGAGGCAGTCTGGATAGTTATGGAAATAATGTTAGGTGGTTTGGACAATACCTCCTGAAAATATGTGGGGAAAGAGCAGAGTAGTCTGTTCTGTTTATCATCCAATAAAGCAGAAAAATTCTGGGTTGACTTATAGAGGAGAGGTATTTAAATGTATATGTACTGGAGACACTACTTGGGGTATACTGGTACAGATATCAGAGGTTGTACAGAGGCTAGGCTAGTACAAGGAAGAGGGTTGAATTTCTGAGGGTCACCGTATAAGGAGATGAAGGTTTTGAGGGTCAGCCTTGATAATAAGAGATTTTAGTTCTAAATCTTAATTGTAAACAGGACATTGTTTAAAGGTTACTTTATATGAGCCATTACAGAAATAACAAAAGGGAGCATTTTCCAGGAGAGTTGTGTGAGTGCATAGCAAAATGAAAACTACTGCAATTTGAGCATCATACTTTACATCAACATGTAAGTCAGCCATGGCTAAACTCCAACAGGATATGAATGTTGATTTATATAGACTGAATGGGAGGTGACCTTTGAATTTAATACAAACAGTTATAATATCTACCAACTCCCTCTTTAGATTTCACTTTAAATCTATTCACTGACAAGATATAGATAGGAGGAGGCATGGTCTAATAGACCCAAGTCTTCAAGAATCCCTTCTTCTGTAAGATCTCAGCTAACAGGGTGAATTTTTCCATAGTTTATAAGCAGTTGCTAAAAAGTAATCGTACTTTTGTTAATATCAATATTTTCTAGGATGTCATTATCTGCCTATTTTGCCTAAAGGCATTGGTACATTCAGTATAGTTGGCCTAATTATATCTTTTATAACAGGATTTTTAATATTTTAACTTTTTAAATTTATTGAATTTGAATTTTAAGCAAAATTAGTTTTCCTTTAATATAAATTACATTTTGAATAATAACTAAATACCTGGTAAAACAAACAGAGAGAAACTGTATAAATACCATATATATATATATATATATATATATATATATATATATATATATATATATATATATATATATATATATATATATATATATATAGGTAAAGGTTAGGAAGCTTTCTGACCTTCGATATTTGGAAAATATCAATATTCGAAAATATCAATATATCGAAACATCGATATGCCAATTCAAATTTTTTGATATTTTATTATTATTATTTATCATAACCTGAACTACCAAAGTTGCCGTAAAATAGAGGCCTAACCTATACAAGAATGTTGCCGCGATATTAAAACCGAAATTTCAAAATATCGATATAAAAAATATAAGGTCAGAAAGCTTCTTAACCTAAGCCATATATATATATATATATATATATATATATATATATATAAAAGGTTAAGAAGTTGTCTGACTTTCAATATATAGAAATATCGATATATGAAAACCAAAATATCAATATAAATTTTGACATTTGTATTATTATTATTTAGCTTCCTTTTCATTTATGCCAATTAATATTATTATTACTATTACTACTATTATTAATTAGTTTTCTAGTGTACTTAATTTAATAACCTGAATTACCGAAATTGCTGTGTGATACAGGCCTAACTGATATATGCTAATTTCAAAATATTGATATAAAAATATCCATAAACAAGGTCAGACAACTTCTTAAACCTAAATATATATATATATATATATATATATATATATATATATATATATATATATATATATATATATATATATATATATATATATATATATATATATATATATTATTAATATATTTTCTGATTATATTCCTCTGACTAATTTATTATGAGATATCAAAATGGCAGATGAAAGTGAAGCTTTATATTCAAAATCTATTTTTAATACAAAGTGCATTTTAATTTAATAAAATAGATTTTAAAGCATTCTTTTTTCTTCGATATAAATTACATTTCACATTTATATTTTAAATAACAACTAAATACCAGGTAAGAAAAAATGAGAGACAAACTGAATTTTTGATAATTCTTTAGTCTCACTGAGCATTTTTTTTTTTCAATATACTGAAACTACAAAAAACTAAATGATCTGAAATAATGCTCTGTTGGTAAATTGAAGGGTGAAAAAATAATTTTGTACATTAAAAACACCCAAAACTCATCAAAGTTCAATTAATAAACAAAAACTTATATCAACATCCTCAAAATTCTAAAACATTGTATAAGTTCTTTAAACCGAGTTAACTACGATATTTTTTTAACGTCTCGGGATCCATATTATAACTGTCTCTATTATTTAATTGATGTAATATACTATGGATTTTTTGTATTATAAAATGTGTTGCGTAGTCTGCTTCAATTGCTTTAATTACAGATAAGGAATCAGTAAATATTGCTAGCTGTGAATGTGGTTTAGACAGGTAAATGATGTAAGGCTTTATATATTGCATAAGCTTCTGCAGTAAATATCGAGCTATAATTAGGTAATAAAAACTGCATCATTACTTCATCATACAACACAGCACCACCTGTATTCTCACAATCCTTTGAGCCATCTGTAAAATAGATGTGATATTTACCATCTTTCAACGCATCAATTTTTTCTTGAAATAATATTTTGAATATGCCTACTTCAGTATTCTTTTTTGACCATTTAAGAAGCCCCAAATCAACAACAACATTCTTTGCTTTTCTCAAAAATATGAAACTATTGGATAATTTATCCAATAGTGAATGGGATTCTTCAATTAGACTTTTCAATCTACCAATACAAGGCAGTGGTAGGCCTCTCTGCTCATAAAAATTATAATGAAAAAATTCTTCATACAATCTAACAGAATGTTCAATTTTTGACAATCTACTCAGAATATAGCCTAGCCCCAACATATTCCTTCTTATATGCAAGGGCATAATATATGCTTCAACCTCCAGATGCTCTACAATACTACTCTTTAGTGCACCAATGGCTATCCTGATGGACTGATACTGTATTTTATTGAGTATCTGAGATAATTCCTGAGAAAGAGTATTGTAAATAAAACCATAATCAATTTTTGTTCTTATTAATGTTCTATATAAGTATAACAATAACTTCCTATCACATCCATACTTTTTACCCCCAATATATTTTACTTTTCAGACTAGTTTTATTTTTTGTTACTGTGTAAAGACATTAGTACCGCTTGAAGTATTCCCACATGATGAAACAATTTTGACCATTAAACTCCTTATCCCAGTCAATTTCATCGAGCATTGCTCGGAATTTGCTAAAATCTGTCTCTGAAATCTAATATCTTTTCCCTATTGACTTGCAATTTGGGCCCAGACCTCATATTCCAGTTAAATCTAATAATATAATGATCACTAGCTCCTAAAGTCATTCACCATATTTTCATCATTTGTTAATATTAAATCTAACAATGCTGAATGCCTTGTTGGTTCTTGGACTCAAAAAGTTGTATAGAATACAATTTACAAATACTGAACTTCTATTAACTATACTAAGTATTCCATAGGCCCTTGTGGCTTCTAACTGTCTCTATTTTCCTATGTAGATATTCAACATATAGCCTATAAATAATGAACGCATCTCACATTAAAATATCAGATATGTTTTAAAACATGTAGATATTATTTACTCTTTTGAATTAAAATTAAAAAAAAATTGTATGACGAACTTCCTAATTTCCAAAAATTCGTGGTTTGCACATTACAAAATAAACAATAAATTTCGTCAGAACTGATGCAAGAGAGTTGAAAAATTTTATTAAAAAAAAAAATGACAAAAAGATTAAAATAATTTTGTTAATGCTTGATAAAGGGATTTGTAAATGCTTGATACAGGGCATTTGTCAAATGCTTGATACAGGGCATTTTAAATGCTTGATACAGGGCATTAGTAAATGCTTGATACAGGGCATTTGTAAATGCTTGATACAGGGCATTTGTAAATGCTTGATACAGGGCATTTTAAATGCTTGATACAGGGCATTAGTAAATGCTTGATACAGGGCATTTGTAAATGCTTGATACAGGGCATTTGTCAATGCTTGATACAGGGCATTTGTCAATGCTTGATACAGGGCATTTGTCAATGCTCGATACAGGGCATTTGTCAATGCTCGATACAGGGAATTTGTAAATGCTTAATAAAGGGAAGATTTTAATAAATACATGACTTTTTCATCTTTAATTAAAATACCAAACGATCACCAGAGTTGTGCAGATGGGGAGACAAATTTTTGGGAAAATCCTCATCAAAATCAGTAAAATTCTTTTATAACTCAAAATTCAACTTTAATAGAAAATGCTTAATAAATATGATATGTATTCTTGAGAGTAGTGGTTTTGTTATCATTAATGTTATCATTAATATCATTTCTTTTTTCAATTGTTTTGTTTATTATTGATTATTTTTTTATTTTATTTACTTTATCATTAATTATTACATATTTTCTATTTTTTAATTTATTGTTTTTAATTTATTTGTTTATTAATTATTTTTTAATTTATTTACTTATTTTATATTTTTTAATTTATTTACTTTATTATTTTATTTTATATTATTTATTTATGTTTATATATATTATATATTTATATATATATTTATATATATATATATATATATATATATATATATATATATATATATATATATATATATATATATATATATATATATATATATATATATATATATATATATATATATATATATATATCAGAGGTGGGAGGGTTACTCATTTGAGGGTAGAGAGCGAGCGCAACTGCGTGACTAAAGATAATGATGATACGAAAGAGCAAGTGCCCGACCAACTTTAGCGCTACTGCTCGATGCGCGAATTTTTCTTGTTTGCGCGATTAAGTGCGCAAGTGGTCGACTTAAAAAAAAATGGGTTGAAAATTTATTTATTTATTTATTTTTTTAATTTATTTTTAATATATAGCATGAAAAAGTGAATTAACATTAATCCAGATTTTCCTCTTCGTCCTTCGTGTCCTCTTCGAAGGACAAGAGATCCAAGTTTCCTTCCATAAAGACGAACTGCTGAAAATTAATAGCAGTTAATGAGGACCTCTTTTGTCTTCAAAATATTCCCCACCATTATTATAAGAGAATTTTATTTGTTTATTCAACTGAAACTCGTAAAAACTATAATAAATTCAATACAGTTTTGTTTAACGTATCGGCAGTAAGAGAATCGCTATTTTGTTTTGTTTTTGAGAACGGACCTCAACTACGAGGGCATATGTCGTCCCTCCAGGCAGACAAAATACTGCCCTTCAGGCCATCATGAGTTCAGAGCGTCTTCTCGTTGTGAGAGCTCATGATGCTCTCCTAAAGCGCATTCGTTCTGATTTTGGTGAATAATTGAAACTAAACGATTTTTAACATCTAATTACCAAAACTGGCGAGCAACATAGGAAAATTTTAACCAAGTCATTAAGTGAAATAAATCGAAATTACTTATAATATATTATATATATATATATATATATATATATATATATATATATATATATATATATATATATATATATATATATATATATATATATATATATATATATATATATATATATATATATATATATATATATATATATATAATACAGTATAACACCCCACAGGAAATAAAAACAAAAATTAAAATTGGAGCAAGGCTTTCGAAGGGATAGCCACCCTTCTTCTTTCAGGCTCTAGTTTTATTCTAGTGGGGTGTTATACTGTCTAAAATTTTACACGGTTATAGTGTTTTATATATGTATATATATATATATATATATATATATATATATATATATATATATATATATATATATATATATATATATATATATATATATATATATATATATGCTGAGAGAGAAAGAGAGAGATAGAGAGCTGGAGGACGTTGGGGGAGAGATTGGAAGACCTCAGAAGGAATTAGGCTCTAATATATGTACTGACAAAATCATACAGTAAAGATAAAATCAAGGTGAACAACATTAAAAAGTACACAAGGGGAGGTATCGGTGGCATCGATCAAGGGAAATTTACGAAAGATGAACAGAGTGTTTATGAATCTTTGTTGAATGTAGAAATGGGAGGAGAAAATCAGGAGTGGAGAAGGGAAGAGGAGTTTCAGAAAATGATTGAGGAGAAAGATGAATTCACAAGGGAGAAGTATGAGTTGGCGTTTGCCAAAATGAAAAATGGTAAAGCTCCAGGAAAGGATGGAATAGGGATAGAGCGGACAAAAAATGCAGACGAACAAATTAAATGTTACATATTGTGATTACTGAACATGTACTGGTGTAAGAGTCAGGTGTCTGAAAAAATAGGGAAGACAGTGATAATTCCAATATATAAAGTCAATAGGATTATGGCATAAGTTCAAATTACAAGGACATATCATTACTAAACTATATATTAAAAGTATGAAAAAAATGATAGAAAAGAGACTGAGTGAAAGAATTGAACCACAGTCGGGTGGGGAGCAATATGGTTATAGACAAGGTAGAGGAACAACTGATCTTATCTTCGGTTTGAGACAGACAGTTAAGAAGACAAAGGAATATAACATAGGAGTAAATGTAGCTTTAATATATTTGCAGAAGGCTTTTGATTCGGTATCCAGAAGTAATTTGTGTGTGTTTGGGAAGAGATTACGGAATGCCAGCAAAGTTTACCATATAATAGGGTAAACTTTGATGTCAGGTAGAATATTAAGAGCAGTTAAGAGTCTGTACGAGTTCTGTTCATGCACAAGAAGTACTGGACACGAAAATGAAAGATGCTTTGAATTAAAAACAGGGGGTGAAGTAAGGTAGTTTGTTGTCAACTTGTCACCTGTTCTATCCGTTGTTTACATAGACAAGATTATCAGAGATTTAAGGAGCAGTGAGAAGGAGAAGTAGAACATATTATTTTTCCAAATGCAGACGATTTTGCGTTCTAGAGTGTGGATAGAGAAGATGTAGAGAGAGGGCTAAATAAAAGGAACGAGTGTTGTGAAGTGGTTGGACTAAAGATGAATAAGAATAAAACCGTGATCTTTATGATAAGGAGAGAGAGATGGGGAAGGACTAAACATTCAGATTGATGGAAGGAGGATAGAAGAAGTTGAATCTGTTAAGTATCTTGGAAGTGTATTCGATAGAGGAGAAGATGTGGATAGAGACATCACAGAAAGAATTAACAAATATCATAGATGTGTAGAGGGTTTCTATCCACTGCTGAAGAATGCAAACGTATCTTTACAGGAAAAGAAAATTTTTGAGACCATTCTGACACTGATATTAATGTATGGAGCAGAGTGCTGAACAACAACCACGAAGTCAAGAAGTTATGTACAGGCTGCAGAAATGAGACCCCTCACAACAATGCTGGGAAAGAGTAGAAGAGATTGGGCAAAAATTGAGCAAATTAGAGAAAGGGTGCAGATATGTCCTATCATAAAATAGAAAAGGCTCAACTAAGGTGATTTGGTCACCTAGAAAAAAATGAATGATCAAAGAGTGGCGAAGAGGTGGTGGGAGTGGAGACCGGAAGGAAGAAGACCGAGAGGAATACCGAGGAGGAGGTGGAAAGATGAGGTGGAGGCGGTACTTTAGAAACATGGATTACCTGACCTGAACGAGATGAGGAGAGAAGCGGAAAACGATTTTGTACATTAAGCCCACCAAAAACCCTTAAAAAAAACCCTTATACATACGTTTACTCAGCTATGGTACGACGATCTTTACAGCAACACCAAAGTTTACCCTACATAATATAGGGTCTACTTTGCAACATACTGTCCGACTTCGAAGAGGTATTGTCATTTTTTTTCAATAATGCATTATTAGTTGCTGCATAATTGTCGGTAAATTATAATAAATTTTATACCTATTTCAGAGCTAAAACAAATTTCTTGTATGAAACAATGTTGCTGGTTTCAGTTGTTTAGTGAACATAGGAACATAGGAAAATAGAGACAGTTAGAAGCCACAAGGGCCTATCGAGACTGTCCCAGTCCAAACAAATAATAACAATACATGCACGAAAGACTAGGTCTATCCCATCCTAGTTATCAGTTCATTCATGCATAGTCATGCATAGATAAAAGTAAAACTAAACCCCATTACACATGCAAAGGTGAAGAATATCGTTAGACTCTAATCAGTCTATAACGCTGATTAACTTTTGCCCCTAGCCCAATAAAATGCTTAAATTTATATTGATTTTAATTTATTTTCTTTTTTTTAAAAAGTTTTATGATATTGTGAACTTAAAAATATGATGACAATGACGTTATTTTATTTTATTTTTTAATCATGATTTTAAAAAAAATTATATAAAAAATCAGTTGATTTATTACTTATGTAATTTGATTTTAATTATGCCAACCTTGCATCATATTACAGATAAACAAATTTAACACGTTGCATACAATTTATTTGGAAAAAATGGACTTTTCAGACAACGCAGTTGTTTCTTTCGATTTAATATATATATATATATATATATATATATATATATATATATATATATATATATATATATATATATATATATATATATATATATATATATATATATATATATATATATATATATATATATATATATATATATATATATATATATATATATAGTTTTTAGCACACCCAATTTATCTAATTTTCTTTATTTTGTAATATTTTGTCTTTGTAGTTTCAATATAATATAAAACACTGAAATGCTCATTTAAACTTTTTATTTTTTTTATTTTTTTAAACTTTTTATTTCTTATTTTTATTTTTTAATTTTTTTTTAGCTTCGAAATAGCTATAAAATATCTTAAAACTAACTCCGAGTATTCAGCAACCTGGTAGTCCGTTTTTGGAAGAAAAACAAAAAAAAATAAAAAAACAAAAACAAAGGGCATTAGGGCAGTACTTCGTTGAGAACTGAGGAGCATTTAAAACATATGAAAGTACTAAAGGGTAATAATACACGTGCCAATACCCAAGCCGGGGAGGGACATGTAAAAAGTATTAAAGTAAGGCACAGACCAAGTGTATCTGTATCCTGTCTTTTTTCCATTGTCTAGAATATCTCGACAATGGCACGTTTAATGTCTTCGAAATCGTACAGTGTGTTGTAAAATCGTCGTATTTATAAGTTTTTGTTTATCGAATTTTGAAGAGTTTTGGGTGTTTTTAATGTAAAAAATCATTTTCCGCCCTTCAATTTACCCAAAAAATTTCTTTTTTTTCGTTTTGATTTATTGGAAAAAAAATGCAAAGTTAGACTAAAGAATTACCAAAAATGTTCGGTAAATATGCAGTTTGTCTCTTCATTTTTTTCTTACCTGTGGTAGTTGTTATTCAAAATATAAACTTGAAATGTAATGTATATTGAAGAAAAACTAAGAATGCTTTAAAATCAATTTCATTAAATTAAAATGCACTTAAAGGTAGTAAAAATTTGATTTTGAATATAACCATTCGTATTTAATCTGCAATTTTCACAATATCTCGTATTAAATTGGGCAGAGGAAGACAAATCAGAAAATATATCAATACTAATGTAGGTATATTTCAAAGTTACCAAATGTACTAACATTAATATGTATATTATTTTATATATATATATATATATATATATATATATATATATATATATATATATATATATATATATATATATATATATAATATATATATAGGCTTAGGTTTAAGAAGCTTTCTGAGCTTTGATATTTTTTAAATCAATATTTTGAAATTTTGATTTTAATCGGTATCTCATTGCAATGTTCTTGTATAGGTTAGGCCTGTATTACGAACTAAGTCGAACTAAGTACGCTAGAAAACTAAATTATATAATTATAAAAATAATTAGAATAATATTTGAATTGGCATATCAATATTTTCCAAATATCAAAGCTCAGAAAGCTTCTTAACCTTTACCATATATATATATATATATATATATATATATATATATATATATATATATATATATATATATATATATATATATATATATTAGTTATTCAAAATGTAAACTGGAAATGTAATTTATATTAAAGAAAAACTATTTAATTTTGCTTAAAATTTAAATTCAATAATTGTAAAAATAGTTCAAGTATTAAATTCCTGTTATTACATAATATAATTAGGCTGACTATACTGAATGTACCAATACCGTTTAATGAAATAGGCAGATTTGACATCCAAGAAAATATTGATTTTTAACAACCAAAGTGCGATTACCTTACAGCAACTGTTTAAAAGTATATTTTACCATATTTTTATTTTATTTTATTTTTTTTATTTAATTAAATAATTAAAAGTAAATAATTAAAATATTGAAATTCTGGGCTTAGGTGGAGATTGTTTCTGAGTTTCGATATTTTTTTTTAATACTGTTAAGGTTTAATATATATATATATATATATATATATATATATATATATATATATATATATATATATATATATATATATATATATATATATATATATATATATATATATATTAATAGGTAGATTTTTTCTGTTTCGATTGTTAAAAATATCGAAAATCAAAAATATCGAGAAGCCTATCGTAAACAAGAGAGTGCCAGAGGTACTATTTCTAGACATACACACAATTATTATTACTTATTTTCTAGCAGAACCTAATTCGACTTATAACCTGAACTACCGAAGTTGCCGTAAAAGAGGCCTAACCTACACAAGAAGTTGCCGTAAAAGAGGCCTAACCTACACAAGAACGTTGGCATGACTATGAAACGAAACTGTTATAAAAAAAAGTTTAGGAAGGAAAATTCGATTAAAATAAAATATCGACAAAAAAAATATCAAAAACTTAACCCATATATATATATATAATATATATATATATATATATATATATAATATATATATATATATATTATATATATTATATATATATATATATATAGAGAGAGAGAGAGAGAGAGAGAGAGAGAGAGAGAGTTTGTAAGGTTAGGCTTAATTACTAGCTTTTAGCGTAGATTTACCCTTCAGGTCTAGGTTAGATTAATTCAAACTAGCTTGTTAGATTTGATAATTTAAAAAAATCTAACAAACTAGTTGATTTTAACCTAATCTGGACTTGAATAATAAATATACTAGCAGCCAGCCAATAGGCCTAACTTTTCAAACTGTTTCTCTTGGTACTGAAAAAAAAAAAAAAAAAAGGGTACTGAGAACCAGCATTTACCAGATTAGGCCTAATTGTAGCTGTTAGCGTACATTTACCCTTTAAGTCCATGCTAGGCCTAACTTTGCAAATGCTCGTTCTCTCAGAGCCTATATATATATATATATATATATATATATATATATATATATATATATATATATATATATATATAATATATATATATATATATATATATATATTTATATATATATATATCAAATTTTTTATAGACATACTTTATAGCCAATTAAATTTGCTTGGTAAAAGCTATAACAAAATTTATTATATTGTACTTTAAGTATGTTTAGCAACTTGGAAATATACCTACATTAATATTGATGTCCCTATGTTATTTTGTTATTTATTTTTTTAATTTTTTGTCTTCTCTGGTGGGCAAAGGCCAGAGGCCACCAATATC
>SEYY01013536.1:7500-10247 GCA_009176605.1 Armadillidium nasatum
ATCCCACATACCATCATGTTCCCTCATTCTCACCAATTTCCCAACCCTATCCATTTTACTAACAACTTTGTTAATAAATAAATTAAATAACCCCGGAGACATTACACAACCCTGTTTCAGACCATTACTTGCATCAAAAAACTCAGTCTCCATTCTTTTCACTCTCACACATGCCTTGCTATTCCGATATAAAGCTCTAATACCTCCCCGTACTTTCTCCTCAATATCATACTCACTCAGGACCTCCCACAGTTTATTCCTGTCTACCCTATCGTAAGCTTTTTCCAGGTCCATAAAGCACATGTACACATCCTTCTTTTTATCTCTACTTTTCTCCTCAATCATTCTTAATGTAAAAACCTGATCCATACAACCCCTTTCTTCTCTGAAACCTCCCTGTTCTTCTCCTATTAACCCATCCATCCCTACCCGATAGGGTAAAATTCTTCCATACACTTTCCCCACAACTCTCAGCAAACTTATCCCCCTATAACTCCCACACTCAAACTTATCACCCTTACCTTTATACAAAGGAACCACACATGCATCCTGCCAATCTTGTGGTACCACACCCATTGACAAACATAAATTAAATAATCTTAACATCCACCGTACCACACTCACACCCCCTTCTAGCAGCATCCCTCCACTTATTCCATCCAAACCCCTTAGATTTACCTCTTTTCACTTTCCTCAAAGCTTTATCTATTTCTTCTATAAGGATTCCCCCCTCAGACTCATCCACCATCCTTCCCCTATCCCTCATCACAGCTACACTCCTACCTCCCCTCACATCATCTAGCTCCAACCTCCCTTTGTTCCTGTCTTATTTCGCCATCTAAGCCCTTTATCCTCCCTCCTCTCACCTCCTCTTTATTCCTTACCTTATTCACCTCCTTCCAAAACATCTTATTCCTTTCTCTAAATTCCTCCACTATTTTATTACCCGATTTTATATCTGCTCTTTCATTCGCTCTTCTTACCTCTCTTTTAGCTATCCTCTTTTTATCTTTATAAGCCTCCCATTCCTCTATCCTATTTGTACCCAAAAATTTTTCAAAAGCTATCTTTTTATCACTCACAACAAATACTCCTTACACCACCATTCACTTCCTTTTCTTTTTCTCGTCCCTCCCACCCTTCTTATCCCACATACATTCTTTGCACTTTCTACCAAAGATTCCCTTAACCTTTCCCATTCCTCCTCCACTCCCTCAACAGCACTCTCTTTCACCTCACCCCATCTTAGCCTAAGCTCTCTTCTAAATTGTTCCCCCACTCCTTCTTCCTCCAATCTCTCTACTTTTACAACCTCTACTGCTCTACTTATCCCTATTCATCTTCCAACCTCCCCTTACTCTAATTTTAGCCAACACCAAATAATGATCAGATATTCCTCTAGCAGCTCCTCTAAACACATTCACATCAAGTAATCTATCTCTTATTCTTTTCTTAATGCATATGTAATCAAGTAAACCCTTTTCACCATTTATCCCACTAACCCAAGTCCACTTATGGTTCAACTTTTTAACAAACCAAGTATTCCCTATAATTAATCTATTCGCCACGCATACTTCTAATAGACACTCCCCATTTGTATTTCTGTCCCCACCCCAAACGGGTCCACCACCCCTCCTCCCCTATCAATACCAACCTTCGCATTTAAATCCCCGAATAGGCCCACATTTGTACTCGCCTCAAAACCATTCAAGCAGTCATTCAGTTTCTCCCAAAACTCTCTTCTTTCTTCCTTCTTTGCTCCACACCGGCGCGTATGCACATACAAAGACCCATTCCTCTCTATTAAACCTCAACTTCACCCATAAAGTTCTTGAAGATATTCTTTCATACTTTATTATATATTCCCACCATCTTTGGCTCATGACTATTGCCACCCCTTCCCTAGCCTTCACTCTCTCTCCAATACCTGAATATACCCCTTTAAATCCAGCAAAATTGACCTCCCCTTTCCCTTTAAGTTTAGTCTCCGTCAACCCCAACAAATCCAACTTCTTTTTTTTGCAAATTTCTCCAATTTCCAACTACTTTATATTATCATTTAACCCTCTTACATTCGAACATCCAATTTTACATACAACAGAACCTCTCTTAACTTTCATTTTCTCCGCCTCGATATTATTTGGTTCCACCACACTGGAGGGATGAACCCTGCCCTCGCAGCCCCTTCCCTCGTCCCAAACCATACCTAATTACATACTTTTAAACTTTACAATATTCAAATGTTTATATATAAAAAAAACTATACTATCACATATAAATACAAATATAAAAAAAACCCAACTCGAATACTATAATAAAGACCAGATCAATAAACAAATTAACAAATAGTAATAACACTAACTGAATAAATAAATAGAAATAATATACAAAGTTAAAAATAACAAACAATAAAAGCTAAAAAACTTGAATAATTAACTAACACAAAAAAACTTGAAAAACTAGAATGTGTATACTTAACTAAAACTATAATATATATATATATATATATATATATATATATATATATATATATATATATATATATATATATATATATATATATATAATATATATATATATATATATATATATATATATATATTAGTGATGGCATCCGCATCCGCATCCGCATTTTCGAAAATTCAACATCCGCATACGCATCCGCATCCGCACTTTCGAAAATTCAACATCCGCATCCGCATCCGCATCCGCACTTGACGAAAATCCAACATCCGCATCCGCATCGC
>SEYY01013538.1:0-26307 GCA_009176605.1 Armadillidium nasatum
ATCATGTAAAGAATAATCTGGCAACTTGGCCATCCTCTTTTTGTAGTTACAAAACAATAGTATGTAACATATAGACTGTGATATTTTTTCCTTTTCTCTAAGTAAACATGTTCTATTACAAAAGTGTTTTATTTACTTCAAATGGGTTGTTAATTAAACTACACTACAAAGATTTACTTTAACAAAAAGTGATATAAAGAAAATAAAGAAGAAAATTCCCCTCAAAAACGAGGGCACCAAATAGATTCTTCTTGATCTGATCTGATCTCATCTACCTTACATATTTCCCTCTTTCTCTCTCTCTCTCTCTCTCTCTCTCTCTCTCTCTCTCTCTCTCTCTCTCTCTCTCTCTCTCTCTCTCTCTCTCTCTCTCTCTCTCTCTCTCTCTCTCTCTCTCTCTCTCTCTCTCTCTCTCTCTCTCTCTCTCTCTCTCTCTCTCTCTCTCTCTCTCTCTCTCTCTCTCTCTCTCTCTCTCTCTCTCTCTCTCTCTCTCTCTCTCTCTCTCTCTCTCTCTATCTTTTTTTATATCTTTCTTTCCTTCATAATATCTCCTTGTAAATGTCATATCTTAGTTAATGATCTTTTCTGTGTGGGGTCTCTCCTTTGCTATCCGCTAGGCTCCTTACAACGTCTGATTTGGGAGCCCGGAATTCGTTAAATCTTTTAAAAACGTCTAGGGATGATTAATGAATATTCAATAAAATACTATTCCTTTTGATCAATTTAAAGAAAATAACTTTAATAAAGGAAATTAATAATTACTTAATATATTTGTCTTCTTCAAGGAAGTCTTCTGCTTCGCTTGTTAAAATACTTGGTTTCAGGAGGAATCCTACTTCTCCTATTTATTCTTCTCCGGAGGAATTTAACTTCTCCAATCTAATTATTCTTTCAGGAGGTATTCAGCTTCTCCAATGACGATCATTTATAGAATGACCACAATTAATAAAGGTCAGTAGCTTAAGTATCTCACTTCTTTAACTAGGATACTATTAAATTATAATTTACGTATCGCGTGAATTTATCTACGAAGTATTCTTTTTCTTACTTTCTGTTACCAAACGAATTGATCTTAATATGTTCACACTGCATTCAAAACTGCTAATTCTTTTTACTATAATTTTCATTCATAAAATATTATCAAATGAGCGTGAAGTTCAAAATCGTAACAATGGCGTTTCTTCCATTTTATTCCTCCTGAATAATTAAAGAATAAAAGGAGAAGTAGGATTCCTCCTGAAGAAATTAAAAGAGATAGGAGAAGTAGAATTCCTCCTGAAAGAAATTGAATAGATCGGAGAAGTAGAATTCCTCCCGAAAAGAATAACAGGAGAAGTTGAATACCTCCTGGGAAGAGTAATAGGAGAAGCTGAATACCTCCTTAAAGAAGAAGAAATAGGAGAAGTAGGATTCCTCCTGAAACCAAGTATTTTGACAAGCGAAGCAGAAGACTTCCTTGAAGAAGACAAATATATTAAGTAATTATTAATTTCCTTTATTGAAGTTATTTTCTTTAAATTGATTAAAAGGAATAGTATTTTATCGAATATTTATTAATCATCCCTAGACGTTTTAAAAGATTTAACGAATTCCGGGCTCACAAGACAGACGTCAGTCTACTACGAACTACGTCTTGTGACAATAACTTTATAAATTCTTATTTATAATATTTTTATTTCTTTAATATATGTTTTTGCATGTAACCACACTGCGATAATTTTGTATTTTTGCAGTCTGAGAATGGAGAGAGCAGCAAGGGTGATGTTCATGGGTACGTCTTAGGTCGGCATCCTGGAGCATATGAGAGAGTGGTTACAATGAAATTATTGCATTGAGTTATTTGTTTCGTGCCATGCTGTTGTGAACTTATTGCTTTTAGGGATGCACCTAGCCCATTTTCTTAAATCCCATGGACCGTTGAATCAGATATATTTATTTGGTCTAACGTGCTCCATGTGGAAAAAGATTCCTCTATCCTCTGAGAACAATTCAGTCCAGGTCATTACCTGGAATTCTGCTTGCAATCTCTCCTTTGTTCCCATCCAGATGCAAGCTATCGTTAGCCTATCAGTTAGATACAATCCTGTTGTGAAGTTATACCTAGTTATCCCCACAATGAAAGACATTTCTTCATTCAACGAGGCCTTCCTCAAACGTCAAGGCCGGAGTGACTTAATAACCTCACTCGAAGAACATCCCCAACTCCAATGAGACTATCTCAACCAAAAGGCTCATGAAATGTTCAGGAAAACTATAGAGTTGCAGGGTAACAACTTGCCTTGGGTTTCAGAAGTGGACTTTGCCATGAAAACTGTTTTGACCACTACTACAACAATAAAGGTCAGGGCAACCCTCATCATAAATTTTGGATGGGAGGATTGGATAGGTTGGATGCTTAGGATCTGTGTTATGATGGTCTACATTACACAGAATCCGCCTTTAATGAAATGTTTGCCATCCTGAGTCTAACCAACTTTAACAGACGGACTCAAGAACCTAGACAAGTTACAACCACCAACCCAACAACCACTTCCACAACATCAGTGATTCTTGAGGAAGTAGAATCTGTCCCCGGACCTTCGGGTATTCAAGGGCGGATAGAGTACCGATCCAGTCAACCAGAGGCGGTACCGTCTACACTAAAAAGGCGAACCAAAGGTAAATCGGTAACCGGGAGATTTTTTCGCTCTCGGGTGTTCGTGAATTCCAGGGACTTGGGCGAACAACCTTCAGCCTCCAAGTCATCACAACCATATGACGGAGTGAAAACAAACACAAAGAAGGGTTCAGGTTAAGATTGTCCTCAAACAACTTTTGAATCTAAGAGTTGTCCAACAAAAACTCTTCCGACGCCAACGCCAACGCCAACTACGTCTATCACGCCAAAAGTTAAAAGACTACAAAAGAAATGTGATCAGCGTAGGAAGATACGGAGTCAAACTGCTGTGCGAGAAGGACTTTCTAAAAGGTCAACGAGTAACATTCCTACTACTTCAACGTCGGTTACATCTTCTATATCTTCAGAGTTCACTACTTTCACTACAGTACAAACATCCCAAATTTGGAAGTTTGCAAAAGAAAAGGGCATCTCGAAAGAGGCTGCTCTAAAGGAACTTACTCAGGTTTTCAACCAGGTGACTGAAATAGATCAAGTAGAATAGGTTTCTATTTTTCTATGGCAGAGCATAAGATATGGTCTTTGCTCCATGCATGTAATTGATGGTATGCTTGTAAAGCCCAGAAATTTCTGTGCAGAAAAAAAATCAAAACATGAATTTTCTGCTTGATAAGTAGTTGTTGTTATTTTAGGCGTGGTTGGAGACAGAGTCCTTTTTGAGTAATGCAAAAGAGACAAGGTAGCCAAAAAAGTTTTAGCCACAATTTTATTTTTTAATTTAAATAAATATTTGATTTTAAATTAGATTTATAAATCAAATTTTATTAAAAAAAATATTATAGTGTAATTACAATGGCCAATAAAAAATAAAAATAAAAATTTATATAAATATAATATATATATTTTGAATAAAAAAAAGAAAGAGGAAAAAAATTTAATTCTCTCTTTTTTATATAAACTTCTATCTTTATTTTAACTTCATATATTCATTTTTTCGGCTACAGGAAGAACAAATTCTAATGGATCAAACTGTCTGAAAGTCTCAGATGAGTTTGAAGAAGAATCAAAATCTACCTTTTCTAATGAAATAGTATCGTTAACTGTATTAAATCAATATCCTAAAATTTTTCTAAGCTATCACTTTGTTCCACTAGTCTATCATCCTGCTGCATGACATTTATGAGTTCTGAACTATTTGAATTCCATGACCTCCAAATAAATCCCCCCATAGACATTCTATCATATGTCAATTTATGCAAAGTAAATTAATTATATTAATTATATATTATATTAATTAATTATATCTTTTCTTTAAATTATCTAAAGCATATTCTAAACCATTTCCTTCATACTTTAGTTTAACATCTTTATCTACCAGTAAAGGCATAGTAATAATATTTTGATTTTCCAGTTTTAAACCTAAAGTAATTTGTTTAAAGTTTCTCTGACCATTTCCCATAAATGTCTGAATGTCAAAGTTAATATCCTTTAGGTCATTGTAATTAGTTCACAACTGTTTAGCTATATTCTCACATAAGTATGGCCTCTGTGAACCTAAATCGACAAAACAAAGAACTGTCTTTACCTTGTTACCTCTAATGACCTATAAAGTTAAAGTTGGGAGTAAATATACATTGTCAGATCTCTGATTAAAGCTAATGCATAGACAATTTACTAAATCTTTATCTTTATTATCACTTGATCACAAAAGGCAGCTATGTGTGTACGAGAATTACACTGAAAGCAGGTATATTTCAACAATCATTTATAAAACTGTTTATTTGCTTTCACTAATTTATCTAGGGTATATTTCTTTATATATATTTTTTAAGTTCTCCGTGATGGGAGTTTGTAAAGTTGGTTTGTTTTTGTATCGATGTAGCACATTTTGTTTCAACAAAAAAACTCCCGGCTAAACAATGACCACTTTTTATCGAATCATCTTCAAGTCTAGACGTCATTTAAAAATGTAAGAATTTTTGCTTGTTCATTACAAGTCCTCAGAATTAAAAGGTATAAGGTTTGAGTTATTTTTTCTTTTCAAATCTTTCTTACTATCATATCTATTGCCTTCTACTCAAATATATAACTGCGTACCGTTCTTAATTATATTGAATTCGTGTATGAAGGAATTTCAAGAGCATCAAAATCTTTTGAAAAAGTTCAAAGTAAGTCTCCTTTTATTTTTTAATTGTAATACTAATTACGACCCTTCTCTTTCAGGTCTTTTAATAAAGCTTAACCCAAAGTTTTTTATACATTTGTACCAAAGCATCTGTTTTCATCATGACCAACACCCGAGCACAGAGGACATAAATTCAATTCTCTAGCCCTTTTTTTTCTTTGCTCAAGTGTAACATATTTATTGCACATGAACATCGAATGACCAGATATCTGGCAAAATTTGCAAAGTTTTATATTATTAGTCTTTTTATTAATAGGATTCACATTAGTTTTATTAGCATGCCTAGAAGAAGCAGTGCTATCAGTTATCTGAGAAGATTCAGTTTTAAAATTTTGAAGTGTACTGTTTTCAGAGACAGTTTGTTTATTACTACTTTTAAAGCTAGATTTTCGTTTTTCATGCTTTTGTGAAGAAACTTTAGGAAGAGTTCTCACAACTTCTATATAATTGGTAAACAAATAATTAAGAGAAGGAAAATTATTACTAACTTTGTGAATCATTTCCTTTTTTAAAACTATAGGTAATTTATTAAAAACTATGTGACTCAAAAGGAATTTCCAACAGACCCTTCAATCATAAATTCAATATTATAAGTTTTTAAATCAAAAACAAAAGTTCGGATGTCATTAATTTAAAATTTCAATCCAATAAAGTCTGGATCATATCCTTGATGAGGTTTACTATTTATTAACCTTTTATAAATTTCATCAATAATATAAGGTACATCTAAAAATTGTTCTTTCAATAAGTCAATAGATATTGGATAGTTTTCATCTTTTATTGATTAAGATGACATTAATTTACGAGCATACACTTTTAAATATATATGCAGATATGACAACTTTACACTATTTGAATAAGCTTTAGAATCTATAATAGTATTAAATTGTGTCAAAAATGTATGAAATTCAAATTTATCTTTACTTGAACCTTCAAAAGAGTCACATTCTAAGGGTGGAGGCTTAGGTTCATTAATATATAAATTACTTAAAGTTTGTAAAAACTGATTTGCTGAATTAGGCTATCATTATTTGGGTTAGGTTCATCAGCTGAGGAAACCTCAATAAATTCTCTAAATTCATCTAAAGATAATTCCAAAGATAAATGATATTCAACTTGTGATTCAACTTCTTTTGTAAAAAAATCAAAATCAACTTCTTCAATCTTTCATCTTCTAAAACATTTAATATTTCACTATCATGTATTTTAATAAGGTCAACTATTTTCAAAATCTTTTCATATTGAACTTTAAAAAATGAAGAAGTTAATTTACCCTGAGCTTTAAACTCATTTAATTTATTTATAACTATAGTAATAGTTATTTTATTATATCCTCTTTTCCTAGAAATGGTGGAAATTTGAATTTTATATTTACTAGATGTATCATTATCATTACTACCAGCCATGGTAATTCTAGTCTTAAGTCTAGTAATTAGGTTAGGCCCATAACTATAGTGACAAGTTAGGTTATATTAATTTAAGTTAGACCTATTCACAGTCTTATTATAATAAAGGACCTAGATTAGGTTATATTAAATTAAGTAGGTATTCTAATTTAGGCTATAAGCTTAAATTTTAAAAATAAGCTTAGGCTATTAATAGTTTAAATCAAATTAGTTTAAGCAAGACAATACCAAGCCTTAGCATAAAATTTAAAAGTAAGCCTAGGCTAAATACTAGCCTTTAGATTATGTAGTCCATCAGCCTAGGGCCTAATTTAACCATTAATAGTTTCAAGTAGTCAATGTTCATTTCTTAATTTTTGTAAGAATTTTATATTGTTAATTTTAAATATAGTTAAATTTCTTACCTCTAGTTGGAATTCTTTTATTATTGAATGCTAAAGTTTAAGACCCTACATCACCCACCCTAAGTTCAATTCTCCGTCGAAAGATATTAAACCCCGGAAAGACTAATAAGGCCTACTAATAACTTTTTGATTAATTAAATTTTATAATTTTATTAAGAAATGAATCTTGATATATTATATTATTACTGAGGACCAATAATAAACAAAATATTAAATAAACTAGACACAATTAGTTAACACGATTCAAAAGTCAAACTTTTATAATCGAATTTTCCATAGATGTTTCCAGTACAGAGTCAAGAATAACACTGAATTCAAAATACATTACTGATACGGTATCAACTACGGATGCGCGAGCACGCATAATATAAATACTTTTAAACAAATGAATAAAGTTTTAAAGTCGGAGAATATTATTGAATTTTTTACTGTAACATTTTAAATTTTTTACAAATATTTTAATTTAATATTTTACTATTAATAATTATTTAATTTTAATATTACACAAATTATATATATATATATATATATATATATATATATATATATATATATATATATATATATATATATATATATATATATATATATATATATATATATATATATATATATATATATATATATATATTATCAGAAATCCTTACATTTTGCTTTAGAAGATAAAACTATTGTTTTTTTTAAAGTATCAAAATACTCCCTAAAGAAAAATACCCTTTTTGAATGGCAACACTAAAATTTTATTGACTACTTTTTAACATGGTAGGACTTTTGCTCTAACCACGTTGGTAATAAGATTAAAAATTCAACAGTGTGTTATAAAAATTAAATCCCCTCACATCGATGAAAATCTTCCAGAACGTAAATTATTATCTAATTTAATAGCCTTTCTTTCTACATTAATTGGTTTTTGGATATTAGGATAAATGAATTTAACCTCTTGTAACTATTTAGAACTTGACCTTTAGACAGTCTGCGCTATTATTAATTTGCCTAGTTTGATTTTAATTATTTGATAAGAGTAGGCCTGTTTGGCATTCTATTGGGTTTAAAATTTGACTTTACTAACTGACTTAACATTTAAAAGTTCTAATTTGTGGTTTGATTAAGATTCATTGCCCTGGTATTTGAATGGCAATTATTCTGTTTGAAAGGACCCCTTGTTTATTAAATACCCACTAATTTAAATATAGCTTTTAAGGTTCAATAGGCGGAAATTCCTAGATGAACGTTTAGGAAATCAAGTAAGTTATAGTTTAAGTTTGGCTTTCAGAAGCTCTTTAATTTTTGGTGAAGTAATTTTAGACTTTTGTTGAATTTTATTACTCTGTTCTTTAGGTTAATAAATCTTAGTTTGGTTTACGTTTCTTTAAAGCTAGGACAAATAGTCACAATACTGTTTATTTAAGTTTTCAGAATTTCTATAAAAAAAAAATGCAGATTCCGTTTAACTTTCCTAAAAAGTTATCTTGTTTTTTTTGAAGTAATTAGACAGAACGTTTATTAGCCTTTTAGTATATAATTGTAACTCATCTTAATATTTCTTGGTTTCCTTAACTTAGAGTTTATCGTTTAAATTGAAATTTAACTTTTAAAACTTTTTGATTAATTGTTTAAAAAAGGGGAGGGTTCGGTTTAAAAAATTTTTTTTATTATTTGACCGGTTTGGGTGAAATTTTCTGTGTATATAGCTTTTTTCCCGGTGAAAAAAGCTTCATTTTTAGTGTTTTTATGAGTCTATAACGGTTTCATAGTTATTAGTGGTCATAACTCAAAAAAAAAGAAATAGCGGGAAAAAAATATTTTTCCACATGAGATGAAAATTGGCCTGAGCCATCTTAGCCCCAATCTCTTTAATTCGCTTCAAGCGATTTTTGATATCACGTTCAAAAAAAAAGGTATAATCAGTCAAAAAAAAAAAAAAAAAAAAAAAAAAAAAAAAAAAAAAAATTATTTAAAAAAAATTCTCTTCAGGAATTTTGATTAAATTTGGACATTGTTTAGAGGAGAGATAGGTCTACAACATTTATTTAGAGCATTATTAAATGCTAATTGTTTGAAGGAAGGTATAGCCTCTCAAACTTTTAAAATTTTTGAAAATTTTCTAAAAATGGACCTTTTTTGAGAGATCATATCTCGGAACAAACAAATTAGATCGAACAAAGTATATAGAAGAATTTGTAGCCCCAACACTCCTCTATAAGTGTGCCAAAATTTATTTACGTAGTAATTATACTTTTTTTTTTTAAATATTTTTCCTCAAAAATTTGAATTTTTTTTTTTCAAAAAATAATTTCTTTTGATAGTGAGTCAGTCTTGGACTAATACTGTTTTTTGTGTAACTCTGGGAGCAAAATTCTATCAAAGTTTTTTGTAGCCAATAGAATAAGGAACATATGTTCCAAATTTCAGACCAAAAATATTTTTTTTGTGGCTTCACCGTTGATTTAAATTTTGAAAAACATTCCAAAAAAAGTGCTAAACATTAAATCCCTCGTAAAAACGTTGGGAATCGAGTTTTTTTCGTCGGGAAAAAAGCTATATATACTGAAATTTTCAGGAGAATCGGATAAAAAAAAATTTTCTCCTACATCGAACCCTCCTCTTAACTTTAAAGTATCTATAAAATATCCGAAATGGAAGAATGCCGATCTTTGAAACGTTCTTTAATTAATGAAGAGAAGATTTAAAAAATCTTGTGAGGTTGATATTAAATAAAATTGAAACTTTTTCGAGCGAGTCATTTATAAAGGATAAATTAGTGGAAGTAAAAGGTTATCTTAAATCCCTAGAGAAATTAGATAAAAATATATTGTCCAAAATATATAAGTTTGAATTCATTGAGTGATCGTGATACGTCATTTCAATATAAAATTGATACCGAGGACAAAATTTGTTTAATAGCAGATAATTTAGCGAGGTCTGGAACTCCATCTGTTGCTAGCGAGGAATCAGTTTTTCCCGTAGTAAACCCCTCTGAAAGTAATAGTTCTAACAATGCTGATAGGGCTAGGCCTAGTTTAAATTTATACAGAAGCGCGAAATAGAACCTACTATTCAAATGGGTAGGTTTGAAGGAGATAAGGATGACAAGTTAGCTTTCTCTTGATTCTTAGCTAACTTTAAAGCCCTTATTGATAAAAACGCTATTTACTCTGATGAAGAGACACTTATTCATATAACAAGTAATTTAGGGAATACTGCTTATAATATGATTAAGCATCTAAGTCCTGAAGGACCTAATTATAAAGTTGCGTTAGATATTTTGAAATCGGAGTACCTTGATAAAGAATTTATTGTTGAGAAGATTTTTCAACAGTTATATGAAATCCGTGCTCCGCCGGAAAATAATTTAGCAGCTTTGAAGGGTTATCTTAATGAAATGAAAGTTTTGACCTATGACCTTAAGTCATATGGTTTTGATTTCCTTGTACCCGAGACACCAGGTTTTAAAATGATTAGTTCTATGATAATTTATAAGTTACCTCCCAAATTCAAGAACGCGCTTATTGAGAAAGTCCAAAACAATTACCCTAGTATCCTTGAAGTTTTTGATCATTCTCCTACTTTACTAAAATGCTTGGAGTTAGGGCAAAGACCACAGCATCAGCCTAAGCATGATAATAATTTTAAGAATAATAGATTTGGTAAGCCTTATAATAATAGTAATATTAAGAATAACAATAATAGTTATAAGTATAATAAAGTTGCCAAAAATAATAGTGGTAGCCAAAGTAAAGGTAGTGATGATAAATTTTCCCGTATTAATGAAACTAGGGCTATTCTAGAAAACTTTAAGACCACCCAAAAATCTTACAAATCTAATTAAGTTCATAGTAAAACTAATGCATCCAACCGTACTTTCCCTTGTAAATTTTGTAGTGATGCTGGTCATACTATGAATAAATATCCGGCCTATTCGGACCTTGAATTTAGGCAACAAAGGTGTGATCAGTTAAATATTTGTTGATTTTGCTCTAGTGCTAAGCATGCGACAGAAGATTGTCCTGGTAATCATAACTTTTTAGAATAGCTTGCATGTACTGTAACCTGTACATGTACCACCAGATGTTTTGCGCGCAATCAGAGATGTCCTGGATACAGTGAATAATACCCCTCATCCATACGCTGCGATCAAAAGAGAACTCTTGCAATGCCTAGCAGCCTCGCGGGAGGAAAACATTCCCCAGTTCCTGAGAGGAGAGGAATTAGGGGACAGGACCCCATGCCAACCTCTCTCCCGGACGTTAGACCTACTCAGCTCACCACTCACGGGGCAGGAAGATATATTGAAGAAGTTATTCCTGCAGAAGCTGCCACCGCATGTGCAAGGAATGGTAGCGGCTTGCCCACCAATTACCCCACTACAGGATGTCGCAGAGTTAGCGGAAAGGATTTTGCGATACCCATTTCATCCTTCCTCTTCTGCTGTCTCTATTGCTACTTCATCTGCATCCCCACCAGCTGCTGCATTCGCACAGCCACCAGCTGCTTCACCCGCACTTTCCCCCTTTTCATATGCACTCCTGCCTGCTTCTTAACCTTATTCTTGCGCTGCTCTTTCCTCTGCCGCAGCTCCTTCAGCAGGGTCACAGGACCTGCACACCCGCATGTCCCATTTGGAGTCTCGGTTAGACTCTATACAGGACATGCTGCACAGACTTCTCTTGGCTACACAGCACACTACCCAGCGTTACCGTTCCGCCACACCTCACTCACGCGCTCGCTCTCCCTCCGGCAGTAGAATATGTGCTTTTATCACAGGACTTTCGGTGAAAGCGCTCGTCAGTGTACTCCTCCTTGTGCTTTTCTGGGAAACCCATCTGCCAATCAGTAGACTGGGCGACTGATACTGGCACTCCCACTCGCTCTACCCCCCGACTTCTTCGCATCTTTGACCCTTCTACGTCCCTTCACTTCCTTATCGACACCGGTGCGCAAATGAGCTTGCTCCCGAGGGACTCTTCTTCCTCTTCTACACCTATTACAGGAGCAACTTTGTATGCAGCTAATGAAACAGCCATTGCTATATACGGATAACGGAGTTGCTCCTTGGAATTGAATCTTCGTCGGACCTTTCGTTGGATTTTCGTGATCGCAGACGTTTGTAGTGGACTTGCGCAACCAGCGGCCGGCTGATGGTTCAACTACCCTCAAAGCCCGAGGGGCGCTTATAACTTTTTCTCTTGTCAGTATTTCGACGGTCGGCCCTACTGTTTCTTCCACTTAGGAGTATACTTCTATCCTTTTTCAAGAGTTTCCTTTTCTGTTGAAACCTTCTTCTTCTCATACTCCTGTGCAACACAACGTTACCCACTACATTGAGACCACTGGTCCTCCAACCTTTGATCGTCCACGTCGTCTGGCACCGAAGAAACTGATAGGAATTTGAGCACATGATGGAACTTGGCATAGTTCGCCCGTCGAAGTCTTCAGTGGAGTTCCCTCTTCATCTCGTTCCAAAGCCTACTCCAGGTGATTGGAGGCCGTGTGGGGATTATAGGGTCCTTAATGCTGCTACTGCCCCAGATAGATACGGAATATCTCATATCCAAGACTTCACCTCCCATTTTCATGGTTGCACGGTTTTCTCCAAAGTAAAGCCTCGTCCTGGAAAATCATCAGATTCCTGTCGCAGCAGAAGACATCCTGAAAACGGCAGTGACAACTCCCTTCAGATTGTTCGAATTTGTGCGAATGTCACATGTCCTTCGAAATGCGGCTCAGACCTTCCAGAGGTTTATGGACTAGGTTCTTCAGGGGCTACCCTTCTGTTGGACTTACCTAAACGACTTATTAATCGCCAGCCAATCTCCAGAGCTCCATAAGGACCACCTTCGTGCTGTATTCGCTCGACTGCAGAATTCGGCATCAGGGTGAACCAACAGAAATGTATTCTTCGGTGTTCCGTCACTTACCTTTATAGGGCATGTTATTTCTTCTTCAGGAGTTTTACCTCTCCAAGAACGTGTTTCTGCCATTCGCTATTTTCCCCTTTCCGTAGACTCAGCGCCAACTGCGCCAATTTTTGGGGATGATAACTTTCTATCATCAGTTCATCCCTTTTTCAGCAGCGCTCCTTTCACCTCTTACATCTCTTCTTAAACAAAAAAAAAGAGATCAGTCCAAGAAGGTGCCTTAGACGAATGCTGCTCGCTAGGCTTTTGACAATGCAAAATCAGCTTTGGCCGATGCTACTCTCCTTGTTTATCCACAATTAGGGACCGACCGGGGCTGGAATTTGGCTGGGGCAAGGGTTCTGGCCGGGGTTTCCTAAAATTTGTAAAAAGAGGTCAAAAGCACTGAAATTTTAGGTTAAGAAAATTAGATATAAATTTAATTGAGGTTTATTTAATTGTAAGGAAGTAGTAGAAGAGCCATCATTCACTTAAATTAATGATTATATGCATTTTCTCCCAAAAGTTTTCAAAAAATTACAGTTTTGTATAGTAAAAGTTTAAAAAAAAGTACAAAAATTAAAAAAAAATAAAAAATTTCTAATTCATAATAGGGATTCAACAGGTTTACCTAGGTAAGAAAGACCCTAAGGTAAAGTTTGTAAAAAAATGTAAAATATAAAATTATCAATATATCCTGTATTTATACATATCATTGTTATTTTATTGCCATGTATCAAACTTGTATAATTTAGCTACATTATTTAAAAATTATTATTTTGTTTATACTTTCAGTCAAAATGGCTAAAAGATCCGCTTCTGCAGTATTGGAGTACTTTACAATGTGTCAGGATAGGCTCGAAATAACTAAATGTAACATCTGCAGTCAGAAAATTAGAAGAGGATCTCCGGCTGCCACAAGTAAAAAAATTTCAACCAAATCTTTATGGAGTATCTAAAATCAAAACACAAAGGAAAAGGAGTGGTCAAAAGAAACAGAGAAGTAAAAAATCTTAATTTTCTTATATTTTGCTTGAAATTTTTTTTATTATTTGACTGACTGAGCTGAAATGTTCAAGATTTATGCATTTTTTTACGAAGTTCTGAGTTGATTTCGAGCATTTTTTTGAGTCTATAACGGTTTGAAAGTTATTTGGACCCAAAGTTGAAAGAAAATGAATAGCTTGGTCAAACCACTGGTCCACATGAGCTGAAAATTTAACTGAATAATCTTAGCCCCAATTTCTTGCATTGGTGGGAATAGATTTTTGATATCACGTCTAGAAAAAAAGTTATAAGCACTTGAAAAAAAATTAGCAAAAATCGTGCCCTTCTGGAGGAAAAAATTATTTAAAAAAAAAAAAACGGTATCTACTAATTTTTTATTTGTGGATATTGTTTAGAGGAGGGACAGGGCAACAACATTTATTTAGTGCATTATTAAATGCTATTTGCTTGAATCGGGATATAGCCTCTCAAACTTTCAAAATTTTTGAAATTTCGTCAAAATGGACCTTTTTGAAGGCTATATCTCGAAACCAACGAATCGCATCGAATAAAGTATATAGAGGAATTTGTAGCCCAACCCATCCTTTATACATCCACAAAAATAAGAAATGTTATAGTTGTATTTTTTTAAAAAAATTTTTGTTTGAAAAGGTGGATTTTTTTTTAAAAAATATTTATTTTAGATAGTTGTTCAGATTTTGGCTTATAACTTTTTTTCTAAAACTCTGGGAACAAAAATCAATTAGAAGCTTTTGTAGCCCATAGAATTTTGAATAAATAGTCCAACTTTCAGCTCATTTAAAAAGTGGTTTGGCCCCACCATTCTTTTAAAAAAGGGTCAAATTTCCCCCTCCCCCCCAAAAAAATAAAATAAATAAATAACCGTAATAGACTCGGAAAACGCTAGAAATGGACTTTTCTTACTGGTAAAAAAATCTATATACACTGAAAATTTCAGCAGAGTCTGCTGAAAATTAAATTTTTATTTTTTGAAACTTGTCTGTCCCTCTTGCCATTTTAACCCCGGTTTTCCCTGATTTTTAGTCGGGGCTGGGCCGGGGCCCAGGTCGGTTTATACCCACAAGAATCTGCTCTTACTCGCCTTCAGGTAGACGCATCGGACCTTGCTGTTGAAAGTGTCCTGCAGTAATACCAGGAAGAAATTTGGGTACCTCTTGCTTTCTTTTCCAAGAAACTGCAACCTGCTGAGACACGATACAGTGTTTTCAGTCGTGAACTTCTTGCCATCTACCTCTCTGTTCGTCATTTTCGCTACTTTCTCGATGGACGCTCTTTCTATACCTTGACAGATCATAAACCGATCTCGTCTGCTGGGAAATCTCGTCATGAACGTCACTCTCCAAGCGAGGCACGTCATTTGGAATATGTATCACAGTTTACTACGGACATAAGACATATTCATGGCGTGGACAACCACACCGCTGACGATCTCTCAAGGATTGAAATCAATGCAAATTATTCGATATCCCCAGTTAATTTTGAAGAGATGGCAGTTGCTCAGGAGACAGAAGACACTTCTCTTCCTGATGGTTCCTCTCTCCAATTACAACGGTTGCAACTACCAGGTATTAACCGACATCTTGTTTGTGATTTGTCAACTAGTTCTCCTCGCCCTTTGGTTCCCCCTTCATTCAGGAAAGAAATCTTTCACTCCCTACATGACCTTTCTCATCCAGGTATTTCTGCCACGCAGAAGCTTATTGCTTCACGCTTCGTGTGACCGAGCATGTACAAAGATATAAAGACTTGGGCCGGAGCTTGCATCTCCTGCTAGAAGACCAAGGTTCATCGCCACACAAAGGCTCCAATTGGTACATTCCTTCTTCCAGGTGGGAGGTTTCAGCAAGTTCTTGTCGACCTCGTCGGTCCCTTACCTCCTTCAGAGGGCTTTTCTTACATTCTCACCTGTATCGACAGCTTTACGCGGTGGCCAAAAGCTATCTCCATTAGAGACATCAGAGCTGAGACTGTCGCCAAGGCCTTCTTAATCAACTGGTTGGCGCGTTTCGGTGTGCCAAAGACGATCACGACTGATCAGGGACGTCAGTTTGAATCCTTCCTGTGGCATGATTTTATGTCTCTCTTGGGTACCAGTCGAATTCGAACCTCCGCATACCACCCCGCAGCAAATGGGATGGTAGAGCGTTTCCACCTTCAGCTTAAAGCTTCGCTTGCTGCTCATCCTTGTCGGGAACGGTGGACTGAAGCTCTGTCTTTCATCTTCCTGAGCATCCGCTCTGCCATGAAAGACGATCTCAATTCAACTTTGTCAGAACTAGTCTATGGCTCTCCCTCCGTCTTCCAGATGAGTTCTTTGACACTTCGCATTCTCCTCCTCCTTCAGACCCTTTCACATATCTTTCTCGCCTCCGCGAATGTTCTTCATCGTGGAAACTTTCACCAACTCTTCCACAGAACACACACTCTTTCATCCCGAAAGATCTTTTAATCTGAACTCACGTTTTCGTCCGTCTCGATGCTTGTCGTGCCCCGCTAAAGTCCCGATATGAAGGCCCCTTTCGGGATTTAAATCGTAAAGAGAAAACTTTTCTTATTCAGCGCCCATATCCCTTTAACTTATTTTTCAGGCAATGCAATTTAACAGAGTCATTTATGTTTCTTTGTAAATCAAAAGCACCTTTAAATTTGCTAATAAATATCTTATAGGCAAATTTATCCATTTCATTACCTTAAAAAAACAATCTAAAGTCCTAATTTTGGATTCACCTAAATAAGTACAAGTACTTGAAATATTTTGAGAATTGTTATCTGACTTTACCTTAGAACTACTAATTTTATTTAATTTTATCTTGATCTTGCATTTATTCTGAACTACAGAAGATATTTCATCACCATAAAATTCTGGGACAATGGAATCTACATCATTATTTTGGTAGATTTTTAAATTAGCATCATCCTTTGCTTTTATTTCCTTTAACAAGGACTCTATTTCAGACCTTATACTTCTATATATCCAGAATCCCTTTCTTCAGTATTACCAACACTATCCAACTGAGAAATATAACAATTTACTTGAGCCTTGAGCCTGAGAGATGCCCTGTTTTTAATTAAATAATGGCTTATCCTTTTTAGCAACTTTATCTAAAAGAGTCTGTACATCCGAATTTGACATTTTGTTTAGAACAATGGTCTAATGACCAAAAATTTAAATCTTAAATTGAAATGATACATAGCCTATATGGCTAAAATTTTATGAAATTTGAAAATTGGTCTTTCCAGCAAATTAAATACTTTGAAATTTTTGACTGACCTATTTGGTCTAAGTGCACCGTAATTTTGGATATATAATGTTGGCTTAATTAACTAAGCAATTGCAATTTATTTAAAAATTTGAAATTTGAAATTTTGAAGAAGGCCTTTTAAGAAAAAAAAAAAATTAAAAATTTGAATTACTTTTAATTTTGAAATTTGAAGTTGAAATTTGATTGAAATTTAAAAATTTAAAGATGGACTATATGGCCATAAATTGAATGAAGTTTGAAATTTGTAACTGGCTTATACGGCCTAAATGCTTGAAATTTGAAATTTTGAAATTTAAAGCTAGACCTATCTGTCCCAAATAAATACAATGATTTGAAATTTTTTGAGAAATTACTTGAGAACAGTAAATTTAGCACTTAAATTAGTTTTCACCAAATTTCTAGCATGAGCCAATCATAGTAAATGGCTCCATTTGCAACATTTGTCTGTGATTAGTCTTGTTAGGCCCTAGTGGCTTATAACTGTCTCAATTTCCTTAAATTTTTACACTTAGGTCGCTATAGTAACTTATATTAGCCAACTCACAATCACAACTAAGAAAACCATTCAACTTGTAGCCTAACAATAAACATGCGGTAGGCTTAGGCTTTTAAAATACAAATAACATAAGACTTGTCAGGTTTACTTAGACCTACTGAATCAAAAAACATAAAAAAAGCAATTTCAAAACGAACACGGTTAACAATTACAGCAAAGCCTATGCTGCTTTATATAAAAAAAGGGAGAAATTAAAAAAATAATTTTTTTTCTCTTCCTTTTTTGTATATTAAAAATATATATATTATATATATATATATATATATATATATATATATATATATATATATATATATATATATATATATATATATATATATATATATATATATATATATATATATTATATATATATATATATTTTATTTTATTTCATTTTTTGTTTTTATTTTTATTGGCCATTGTATTTACATTACATTACATTTACATTTAAAATAAAATTTGATTTTATAAATCTAATTTTGAAATAAAATAAAAAATAAACTTAAAAATAATTTGTAGCTAAAACTTTTTTGGCTACTTGGTCTTTTGGACTCTTTCTAAAAAAAAAAAAAAAAAATCCATCTTGTTTTTAACAAGAGCTGCATAGCAACAGAATTACATGTTTTCTGCAAAATTGCAATAATTCTTTCATCACTGAAAATAAATTCATCTCTAAAGGAGATGAAAAAGTAACTCGAAACGGTGTCAATTTTGAGACGCCATGGAGTTACACATTTATCCCAAAATGAAACATCCAGAAAACTCGCGAGAGATGTATACGAGACGTTTTACTAACTGTTAGGGTGGTGTCAATTTTGAGATACCGTTGAGGTATGTCATCTCAATTAACACGTTTCTTCAACTTCAGTTAAGATCTTATAAATGAGTCATTTGAGGTGTTTTACAACCTCATATATATATATATATATATATATATATATATATATATATATATATATATATATATATATATATATATATATATATATATATATATATATATATATATATATATATATATATATATATATATATATATATATATATATATATATATATATATATATATATATATATATATATATATATATATATATATATATATATATATATATATATATATATATATATATGATTGAAGAAAATGCTAAATTTGTACAATTTTTATTTTTGCAATTGAATGAAAAAAAAAAATAAAAAAGAATTATAAAACAGTAGAAAAATCCATGACAAAATTTTAAATTCTTTTCTGCTTTATTGCATCATTAAAAAAAATAGAAAATATATGACAGCCCCCTCAAAAAAAAATCATTTATTCCTTATACATGCATGAAATCTAAAATATTCTTTCTTACAGTAAGAATTTTCGAACTTTTTATGTTATTTGTGTTTTTGTTTGATAATTTTAAACAAAATTTTTCTGTGTAAGTAAGGGTACGGTTTTGTTTTTTAGCGTAACTTAAATTATATACAAAATGAACTAAAACATAAGTAGCAATTGCGCTACTAGCACTTTTACATCTAATTCTTACGCCTTCTACTATAACTTCAAATTGTTCAGATGTAGCCATGGTGGGTCCAGAATATATTATTCTTGGTGCAGGATCATTACAATCAGAACCCTAAGATAAAAAAAAATTAAAAAAAATTAGACATCTATATATTTTTAGTTATGATTTAGAAAGTAAAATTTTACATCTATAATTCTTTTGTTAATCATATTAACAAGTAAAAAATAATATATTTAAATAAAAAGAGTTAAATTTGGTTGAAAAGTTTGTCTACAGATGCTTATATATATATATATATATATATATATATATATATATATATATATATATATATATATATATATATATATATATATATATATATATATATATATATATATATATATATATATATATATATATATATATATATATACTATATATATATATATATATATATATATAACTGATAATCTATGACAACACCGGCACAGGTGTGTATGTAAAATTTTCTTTGATGGTATCAATATTTTCTCAAAATAAGCTAAATTCAATATTGTAATTATTTTTGTTCAATCATAATCATGCTTTTTTTTCTACAGAATTTTGAAAAATCAAAGAAAATGTTGAGTATCAAATGAAATAGCATATTTATTGAATGACCATACTTACCATAAAAAAAATGGCAAAATTACATGAATCGTATAGAAGACTGGACCTTTTCAAATGAATTTGGATTTTTTCCCTATTAATTTACCCGTATATATAGTCGTCAAACATAACTTTCACTCACCTATCTATCACTCTACTTGATGAAAGCACAGTTTGGAAAGCAGCCTAAATGTGAGCTGAAAAAGTGCATCTTAACCTTAGCAAACATGCGTACACCAAGAGAGTGGAGGTTATGCAATTAGGCTAACCTATATAATACATTCATAATCTGGACTTTAATAATTAGAAACAACAAACTTCAATGAAATCCAGGCATTCGTCTCTTTGTCAAAATAAACTTTTTTTTATAGGTTTCTCTAATTTTAGAACCATCAAAATATCTTCTTCCAGTTTGCTGACACCAAGATGTTAATTGAAATTTTTGTTTCAGGAATGTTAATACTTTGATGTTTTTTAAAGCACTCTGAACAAAATCAAAATTCTTCATGCTTTTTACTGTACTGTTGGAAATAAAAGACTCTCTAGATTTACAAGTGGAAGTGATAAATCGCTGGAAGAATCTAATTATGGAAGAATTTTGCTGGTCATTCGCATTGTGTATAGTGCTGCTTGCCCGCTCTGCTTTCCTACAAACACGAGAACAAAGGTGCATACTGTAGTTGACCTGTAGAGCCAGCACAATGGATATGATAAATAATAAAAAAAAACAGAACTCATTAACTATGAATGCTACGTCAAAACTGTAAAACAAATTTAATAGAAGCTAAATTTCTGCACAATAACGTAGCTGAATACGCGTCCAAGATGAATATAGTTCTCCGAATTTAAACAGAATGTACTGCCACACAGACACAACAGAACATGCTGAATCAGTGAGTGGAAACAGTGAATTCCCCTAGTATATACTCTGCCAACTTCAAAATCTCCTCCATCATGCACATACGCAATATCACCAAAACGAATTACTTGAAAAAAACATTGACGTAATTAAAATCGCCTTATTTACCAATTTAACATTTTTCATTTCCCACAAAAAATTTTTTTAATCAACAATTAATAATTCAGTATAACTGTATATTTTTCTGCTGACAATGTTATTTTCACAGGTGAGTGATCAACAGACGGGAGATTGTTAAGGCATGAAATGATGTCAGTCTTACCTATTATACTATATATAATGATTAATAATAAAAATTAAGTTTTCATTCCTACCTCTTTCAGAAAAAGATCATCAAGATTGTCTCCTAGGAGCAACACAACACTGGCAAAGCCAAACAAAACCACAAAACCTGTAAAGTACATAAATATATATAGTTATGCTTGTAACATATTACACCTTTACATTTAAAATTAAACCTAAGGCCTTTAAATATGCATTATACACTAATAATGACTATCTTTACAATGTTCCCTTTTTTTCCGAGTTCCATACATGATTGCTGAATGTTTTGCCTAAAGTAATTCTTGATTTCTAATCTTATTAAAAAAGAAATCAGTCTTCAAAAATTAAATACAATTTATTTCTTAACTGGGTGTGTTCTATGTTGCCGATTTTATTGAAAATGAACAAAGAAGTTTTAATAATTTTTATACCTAAAAGAATTAGAATAAAAAAAATCAATTTAACATACTGGTGTTATCCTGTTCATTTCTTTGATCGGTGAGAACTGTGTTGTATAAATTTCTAATGGAAGAGAAAACCGTTCCACCTTTCATCATGTTTTTCAATGACGGAAGAATTCCTTCAAAATGTTTTTCGATTTCATTTTCATACAAAGTTCCAGAAATTCTGCTATATTCTGAAACCAACTAAGAAAACAAGAAAGAATTTTAACTTATAGTTATTAAAAGGTTATACAAAGTCTCAGAAGAAAAAACTACAAACCTCTTGTTCATCTTGAAGCCATGGATATGTTTTTACTACGTCCACAACGGTGTTATGATTTATAATAATTAACTTTCTCCGGTCGCCAAAGGTGGCCAACATGGAAGAAGTCACTTTTCCCAGATCTGGATTCAATCTACTTTTTTCTTTTTTCAGGAACTCTATATGCTCTTGTATTGTTTCATCAGTTTCACCTTAATAAAAAAATTTAAAATAAAGAAAGCTATAAAATAAGGATTTACTTTTTTCAGATCTTCTGAAATTGTTTGATGCCAGATAAGGAATATTATTTTAGTATATTAAAAAAATTCCTGTTTAATACCTGCAGCTCTTTCAGGTAAGTAGTGCTTTAATCCCCATAAGGCCTGTCTTTTACTAATTGGTGTCTCTGTATTTTCCTCCAAGCACCCCTTTCTCTTCTTCCCTCTGAGTTGTTCTTGATGAATAGCAGGCAAATTTCTAACATCAATTCTAATTCTGTCGCGAACATTTCTGAAATGCTGAGTGATAGACTTTTTCCAAAATTCCTAATATATATATATATATATATATATATATATATATATATATATATATATATATATATATATATATATATATATATATATATATATATATATATATATATATATATATATATATATATATATAATGCTTCCAACATTTCAAAAGCCTATAGCACTAACAGTATTGATACGGAAGGGGTGAAACTAGTGTGTATTGGTAGTCCAAGACCAATCGTCGTCATTCTCCAAAGCTTTTTTTCAAACAGTCTTTCCGGTATCGAGATTCTGGAAAGGTTGTTTGGAAAAAAAAAAAAGCTTCACAGAAACGTTGTGCACACCCGACCAAGTCATGTTGGGAATGACGACGATTGGCCTTGGACTACCAATACACACTAGTTCCACCCCTATATATACTTACGTAAGTTAAGGAGTATCCAGCCTTTGAATATGAATGTGGATATTGATTCAAAAGAGCTGTAGTAATTAGGTTATAATCAAATGAAGAAGGATACCTGAAATAGAAGTTGTTACTGGGTAATTTTTGAATGAATTTACAAATTGTTTTTTACAACTAAAGAAAAAATTTATAGGTTAAGAATAAAACATTAAGTGTAACTTACAGAACACCGTGAACATTAACAGTTTCATGAAAAATTGCTTTGAGTACAGTAGAATGCTCATGTTTCTTAAGTCTGTCTCCAGTTTCTAATCCTTTTGATGCAACACCAAAAGATGGGAGCTTGAAATTCGAAGACAACAAATTCTGACGACTGAAAAAAATAGACTAAATAAATACAGAACCAGGTTTCTTTCATTTAAACCATTATGACTTCTTTTCGCTTAATTAAACCAGGTTTACAACATTTTCATTAAAAAAAAAAAATATGAAAAGTTTTTTTTTTTTTTTATATATATATATATATATATATATATATATATATATATATATATATATATATATATATATATATATATATATATATATATATATATATATATATATATATATATATATATATATATATATATATATATATAATACTGGGGGGTACCAGAAAGTAATAAAAAATTAAAGAACATAGCTAGTAAGACACTACTACTAATAATAATAAAAAAAAAAAAAAAAAAAAAAAAAAAAAAAAAAAAAAAAAAAAAATTGCAATAATAATAATAATAATAATAATAATAATAATAATAATAATAATAATAATAAAATTATTGGAGAACTGTTTTATAAATCACTAAATAGTAGTAAAGACAATCATACTTTTAGAATTAAATTTCCCTTGGCTTACAAAAAATAAAAATCTAAAAACTACAGTATACACATAACTGAAGGCCAGGAGTTCTTAATATATTTTCCTAAGCTATATCCATGCTATATTTAATGGTTTTCAACCAAAGGTAAATGAAAAATAATAAAAAAAAAAAAGGAAGATTGGTTTATTAAATGTAGCCATCATAAAAAAAATAAAAAATAAAAATTGTCTATGAAAATTGTTTTACTGTTAATTTTTAAATTACAAATGAAAACATTAAATGAAAATATTCCAAGCATCCAATAAAATATTTTTACCTCATGCAAGCTGAATTACAAACTGTAATTGGCTTTTTAGATTTTATTCTGATTTCAATTTTCTGTTTGTGTTTTATAGCTGCAGTGTTCATTAACATAGTATCTTCTTCAAAATCTTCATCATACACGAAAAGTTCGACCTCTTCCTTGATATCGAATGTTTGCTTGGCAAGCAACTGCATATCTTCAAGACTAATTTCATTCTCAATCATCACTACTGTTCCTTTGTCATTGTACTTCAAAAGGACTCTGTATTATATATATATATATATATATATATATATATATATATATATATATATATATATATATATATATATATATATATATATATATATATATATATATATATATATATATATATATATATATATATACTGCAAAAAGTGTCCCAAAGAAGTCCTAACGATTTGTTGGGACATCGTTGGGAACACAACGATTCGTTAGCCATCGTTGAGACGTCACAACAATATTGTTTTTGGTTTTTGTTGAGACATTGAATTCGAAGTCACAACTAAAAAATTTTCATTATACATGTTGAAATAGGTGTATAAATTTTGCCTACAATGTAAAAAAATTGCACAAAATTTTAAAAAATCATTATATTTTAAGTATTTATGTTGACTAAACGTAAGTAGCTGAAAATTGAAGAGAACTAGTTTTTCATGAGTATATTTAACCTGTCGCGTATGAATTATATAGATGCAGCGAAATGATTGTTTCCTTGCATGTAAGAAAGGTAAGGTTAATAGTTTTTTGAATTGACAGATTTTTTAAAATTCCTGGTATTTTAATATGCAATTCAAACATATTTTTTTATTTATTGTAAAATTTGGTAATTTATAGTTTACATTATGTGATAACGAAGGAAAAGTGCCCATGATGAACTTAGTTTCTTGAACCATGAAACTGTAATATACAGAAATAATCATTTCATATTTTTGAAAATGTGGTAGTGTTATAAAATGAAAGACTACAGCTCATTTTTGTAGAAAAACTGATTGCATTGTAGTTCAGTTCAAGCTTTACATCTGTTATAAAAGTTTAGCAGAAGTTACACAAAGGTCATATCACGGTAAATGGTCATATAGATCGAGGAGCATAAAGGTGATACAATGGCAACTGGGACTCCCAGCATATTTTAATATATATAGGAAGGGTAGATGGGGAATGTCAATCTAAGATTAAATTATGATGGAATATATTATTGGCTGCATTAACTATATATAGGAGACGTAGTTAATTTTATAAACTTTATTAAGACTTAAAAAAGTAAGTTTTTGTAAACGTGATATATCCTTAATAAGGTTAGAAAGTTTTCACTATTTTGTTTTAAAATATACAAAAAGAAAAATGTGTCCATTCATCCATTAGTTTTTGCCTGTTCTTAGCTTCCAGTTTAAACTTAAAATAGGTCACATATTTTGCTGAAATACTATCCTATACCTAAATTTCTTATGGTTTTGATGTGAATTTTCATTTATTATGTTTTCTTAGAGTTCATAAAATCAAACATTAATTTTTACCATAAAAATAAATTTGAAAATTAATTGACTACTATACTAAAATAGTTTTTTATAATCAGAATTTCCATCAACTTTAGTTTCCAAAGCATAAACCAAATAAAAATTTTGCCACCAACTATGTTCATATTTTTATAACTCATATTAGGCTGACTTGATATTATGATGTACAATTTTATAGGCTTAGGTATTGTAAACATTCAGCTTAAACAATTTTCATAAAAAAAAGGAATATCTATCTTACAGGTTCAGTGATATACAGTACTTAATATTGATGAAATTGTATATTTGCTCATTTAATTTACTATTAATTTTTTTTTTTAACTGGCTATCTAGATGGATATCCAATAAAATAAAATTCTTCATTATAGGAACTAAAATGTACAATATGTTTTATCTTTGTTCTGTTTTTTACAACTCTATTCTGTATAACTACCTTTAGATATGAATTTTGAATAAATTATTCATATAAGTATAAACATTAAAAAATGTTGAAGTTTCTTCATATATATATATATATATATATATATATATATATATATATATATATATATATATATATATATATATATATATATATATATATATATATATATATATATATATATATATATATATGGGTTTAATAAAAATAAATAAACAGTAGAAAGGAAGAATAAGTAAATGTGTATAATGTGAACTACTTAATTTTGAAGAGTTATCACAGTCTTGTGTCACATGTGATAGGTAACTTTAAACATTGATATGTGTCAGTTACTCTGTGGGCAGGTAAATGTGAGGTGCAGTATGTCTAAACTTAGTTTCTATTATGGAAACTTTTTGGTTCCAGATACTGTATCCAAGGTCATGAGTCTATATTATGCTTCTGGAAAGAATCATTTTGAAAGCACCAGTGTGTACCTAAATCGAAATTAGATGAGCGTTGCAAAGAATTGTGATGAAAAATTAAAAAAGTAACTTCAAGAGTTACTTTTAAGCTTAATACCAGTAAAACACTGTAACCAAAAAAAAAATACTGAGGAAAGAACTCTTGACTGAATATTCATGGGTTTTCTGCAATTGCTAAACCATTTGTAAATGCCATGATTGTCAGAAAGGGGAGAGAGTAGTTCAATACTCATAAGGATTAGCCTGCCAACCAATGGTAAACTACTTTGGTCAGATGAATCAACCTTTATACACCCCTCTCTTAAGTAAGTTTACATATGGAGAACACCTTCTAGGGAAATGATCTGTACTATCTTATGTCATGCACAAGTGAAGCATAGAGGAGGTTCCATCATGGTTTGAGATGTCCTATTATGGTACTCTGTAGT
>SEYY01013540.1:0-18301 GCA_009176605.1 Armadillidium nasatum
TTATCATTATCATTATCATTATCATTATCATTATCATTATCATTATCATTATCATTATCATTATCATTATTATTATTATTATTATTATTATTATTATTATTATTGTGTATTTCGTCTATAATGTGCCTTTTTTTAAACCAATCGTTTCAAATTACATAATTGCAACTATATTCTTATTTTTTCACAGTAGTAAGAGAATCGGAATCGGAATTTTTTTTTGGTATCGTCCCATCACTAATATATATATATATATATATATATATATATATATATATTATATATATATATATATATATATATATATATATATATATATATATATATATATATATATATATATATATATATATATATATATATATATATATATAGGGTGTATCATTAATATTGCGAAAAAATCCAGTATGATATTCCTTGCAGAAATGTAAGATACTTTTTGTCAATAAACCTTTAACCGAAAACGTCCCGTTTCCAAGAGACAAGGTGAGGAAACGTATGTTGGACATACCCGATATATTCCATTGTCCGTCCCGTGCCACATCACAACCTTCAATAATAAGCAAAAATAGTATACCGTGTGAATGGTAACCTACCTGTTATTTACTAGTTGCGTATCTCGCTTCATTTATACATAAACTAGTCCTTGTCGCGTCAAGTGCTGTGATCAAGTGGTTCTCATACTTTTAAAATGAATTACACAAATAGTGAAATGTGCCCTTATCACATCCAACGTGTGCAGGCACTTTTTCCAACTGATTTTCCTGCTAGAGTAGCTTTGTGTCGATGGATGCAACAGAAAATTGCACACAACCCTCACCACTTAGCAGAAGTATTCTTCACCGATGAGGCAAATTTTTCCAGAGACGCCATATCGAACTTCCACAACAATCACATATGGGCGGATGAGAACCCACATGCAATAGTTGAAAGCCGCCATCAACACCAGTTTTCATTGAATGTTTGGGTCGGAATTGTTGGCGACCATTTGATAGGTCCATTCTTTTTACCAGCGAGGCTTACTGGAGATGTGTATCGCCACTTTCTTGAACATGACCTGCCTACACTCCTGGAAGACGTCCCATTGCAATTAAGATCGAAAATGTATTTCATGCACGACGGCGCTCCGGCTCATTTTTGTTCAGTTGCCCGTAACTATTTGAACACTGTATATCCACGCCGTTGGATAGGTAGGGGAGGTACAGAACCTTGGCCTCCACGGTCTCCAGACCTAAATGCATTGGATTTCTTCTTGTGGGGGCACCTGAAACATTTGGTTTATGGAACAACATTTGAAAGTTCCGAAGAATTAAGGGCTCGCATAATCGAATGTTGTGACACAATTCAGCACACACACGGTATATTTGAACGTGTCCGCCAATCAATGCGTCGCAGAATAGAGGCTTGTATTGCCGCTGGGGGTGCTCATTTTCAACATTTGTTATAACCTTCGTGCACCATTGCTTTGTCCTATTTCTGTTGTATATTTTCCTCTGTGTAGTAATGTATGTATTCTTATATTAAATTAATTGAATGAAATTGTTAATTACGTCTGCAAATTTACTTTCCTGTTTATTGTAACTTCATTTCTCAATAGGTTCCATCACCTTGTATCTTGGAAACGAGGTGTTTTCGGTGAAATGTTTATCTTCACATATTATCTTATATTTCTGCAAGGAATATCATACTGGATTTTTTCGCAATATTAATGATACACCCTGTATATATATATATATATATATATATATATATATATATATATATATATATATATATATATATATATATATATATATATATATATATATATATATATATATATATATATATATATATATCTGGGTTGCGGAGCTAGGAGCTGAAGCAATGGAGCCAAATAAAATATAGGTTAAATCATAATCGGAACAAAAAATTTTTGGGTAAAGCTGGCAAAAAAAAAAAAAAAAAAAAAAAAAAAAAAATCAATGAGGCTAAACTGGAGTATTTTTTTTCACGCTCCAGCAAAACAAAAGAGGTCTGGAGTCTGAGCTGAAATTACTTATAAAATTATGTAACTAAGAGTTGAACAATTTTAAAATAATAGAGAGATGGAGCTGGAACTGGATATGAAAACTAAAAATATTAAGTTATTTATGAATTGGTAAAAATTTTTTATATTAGTAATTTGTTTATTCTTACTAACGATAGTATTTTATTTTTACAGAATGACCCTAAATTATCCACAAACAGCACTTCGAATAGCAATCTTCAAAATGTTATTATTAAGGGCAATATACCTATAAGTACAAATACGGTATGATTTGTTTTAACTACATTTAGATTTTAAATAAGTTTTAATAGTTGTAGTTTTATTTTTTTGTTGCTTAACTATTATTTTATAGTGACTATAATGTTACTTTGTATTTCTAACAAGTAACTTTTCTTTGTTTGTCTTCATTAGCATTATGGACCGACCGGAGCCCCGCTCCCGCTCAGCCCCTGCCATTTTTACTGACCCCGGCCCCGTTTAATAATCAGAAAACTGGGGTTTACCTGCCGGGGTTAAAATTGCAAATTTACTTTTTATGGTGGATTAAAGCAAGCAAAATATAAGAAAATTAAGTGTTTTCTTGTTTTTGTTCAATATTTCTTTCTTTTTTTTTTTTGTTTCTTTTCACCACTCCTCTTCTGCTAGTGAATGTTTATCTTTATGTTTTCATTTTAGATGCGCCTATAAAGATTTGGTTGAAAACTTTTTACTTTGGGCACCAGGAGGTTTTCTCATAATTTCGAGCCTATCCTGAAACATTGTAAAGTACTCCCATACTGCTGAAGCTGATCTTTTAGCCAAAGTGACTGAAAGTATAAACAAAATAATAATTTTGAAATAATGTAGCTAAATGATACAAATTTGATACACAGCAATAAAATAGTAATGATATGTATAAATACAGGTTTATATTGATAATTTTATATCTTACATTTTTTCAAACTTTAACTTAGGGTCTTACCTAAGTAAACCTGTTGAACAGCAATTTGTGACTCAGAAGAAGAAGGAGAAGAAAAAAAAAATCAATTTTTCGTAGTTTTTTCAAACTTTTATTATACAAAATCTGCAATTTTTTGAAAAATGCATATAATCATTAAGTGAATGTTGATTTTCTTACTCCTTCCTTATAATTAAATCTAATCTTCTTAATATAAAATTTGAGTGCTTTTGACTTCTTTACAAATTTTAAGTAACCCTGGCAAAATTTCAGCCCCGGTCGGTCCCTAATTAGCATATAAATACAGAAAATTTTGCTTGTTTATGTAAATTGTCATGGATGAATGTACTTGTGTTCTTCCCTATTATTTGTTCCTTTTTTTATTATTATTATTTTTTTTATTTAATAATTCATATTCTTAAATAAAATAAGTGATTTTATAACAATTGTGTGTGTGTTTTTGAAAAAACGTTAGGTTGACAATACTTTTTATCCATATTTTTAAAAACAAACTAGAAGGATCACTATAGATTTTTTTGTTTTACATAGCATAAAAGTTTTATGTATCGGAAAATTTTTAAACTTTTAATATCAAGTTGGTTTCCATGAGCAATAATTAATTATATTTTTATTTCTAATCTTTTCAGAATTTTAAGCCTGGACAGATATTAACGACTTCAGGAACACATTTAATTAAAATACCTGTAAATCAACTTTCTCAGTTAAATTCTTCAAACCAGACTCTCCAGTTACCTAATAAAGTAATTATATATATATATATATATATATATATATATATATATATATATATATATATATATATATATATATATATATATATATATATATATATATATATATATATATATATATATATATATATATATATATATATATATATATATATATATATATATATATAGTATATATGTGTGTGTGTGTGTGTGTGTGTGAAATTATTAAAAAAAGCACAAATATTTATACTTATCTGGAGTTCATTCATTTGCCATATTAGAACTATGCTTGTAAAAGAGATTTTTGATCTTTGTGCATTTGTAGGTAGTCCGTAAAAGAAACATTTGTTTGGGGAATTTCTGCTGCCACTTTACTTTCTATGGTTGTAAAATATGAATTTTAATTCATTTACTATGAGTTACTTTTAGGTCACTATTTCATCTTTAATTTTTATTTCTGGAATTACAACTTCGTAATTTTTGTGACGATTTAAGATGTTATTTATCAATCCCCATTTTGATTGATAATAATTGTCTTTGTTTAAATGTTTTCAAAATATGCAGCTTTAGATTTTCTAATTAGTTTCTTCAGTAATGAAGAATGTGGTGAAAGTTTGTATTAGTATGATTCCTCTATTAATACATTTATACAGTTTGTGCTTTTGCCTAATTGAATTTAGCAAAGCTTTAGTTTACCTTTTGTTCATAATTCTTTTTTTTATAGCAGTTATATATTGAGAAGTGTTTGTCGTAAACACTAAAGATTGTATGGCTGAATACTTCGAATTTTTCTTCTATTGTAACATTGTTATGTACAAATGAAAAAGAATCTATTTTCTTATCTGGATTAGAAATTTAGGTTTTCGGTCATCTATGTCTAAATCAAATTTTTCTGATCTTTTGATGTACATGTTGATTCTAGCATTACACAGGGGGTAGTGGTCGGAAATATCTGCCTACAATGTAAAAGACTTGGTTGAATCTTGTTTGTTTGTCCACATATGGTCGATTATTGTAGAATTTTTATTTAAATTTGGTCTTGTGATGCTTGTTACGAAATTTACAAAACCATTTATGTCATGGTGTCAATTAGTAAATTTTTACAAGAAGAGGTAGTGTCACTGCTGGATACGTGTATGTAAAATTCTCCAGCTATTAATCAGATTTCTTTTCACAGTGTGGTATTACAGATTTCATTGTGTCAATAAAATTTTTTCTTTTTCCATGTGGACTTCGGTATACTTCTAACAAGTTAACTTTCTTGAGGTCACTGCAAGTGCCTCTATGTCCGTATTAACAACTGAAAGTGGTACTTTTGCTTTAAGACCCTTTTTAATTAATGCATATTGATATATCACCCCTCTTTTGTATTTGCGGTAAGCACTAAATAGGTTATAGCTAGTAAGATCAAACGGGTCTTTGTTATAATCTTTCGGGTATGTTTTTGTAAGCACTATACTAGAGAAGCCAAAAGTGGAAAGAAGGTTTAAGTTTTTATGTTTCGGAAAAAAATGTTTAGACATGTTAACTTAAAACTTTCAGTTCTTATATAGATTGTTGTTTAATTCACTGGGTAGGAGGAGGGAACATGTTTTAGTGTTTAGTTTATCAGAGGGATTGTCAATGTAGCCGATAGACATTATAATAATAATAATGTGTAATGTAGATTGAATAATATGCAATGAACTTGTAATGTTGTACTCGCTTTTTTAAACAAAGTGGATAGGCACACCATGTTGTTAGTTTTTTATTGGAATAAAGATGACATAGTTATAGACAAGAGAAACTTTATACAAGCAAAAATAACACCAAATATATACACACACACACACACATCTGATATCCACATATCTATAACTCCAGTACTTTTACATGTGACAAATATTTTTCTTTTTCTGTATTTATTTCTTTTGTCATTTACTTTTCGTATTAAACATATGCAGTAAATGTGCATTCACTTCATAACTATTGTATATAATAGTAGACTGTATGCTCTTAAACTTACTATATAAAAATTGTTATTAATTTAAATTTAAATAAGGAACCTAACAACTACGTCTACTTGACTTTTAAGTGAAATACTTTTTCTTCCGAAAGATACGTTTTTTAAGTTTCTAAACTGATAGATATACCCTTATTGAATTTTCTATTTTAGCCTACAGCAGAAATTTGGTTGTTAATTCAATAATAGTAATATGAAATTTATCTATTCACTCCAAGGAGTCTTAATATTCTGTATGAGGTTTCTGAATCTGGTTATTGTTTATTGTCTAATTCAGTTAAAGATTTACAATTATTGAACTCATTAACATGCACTTTATACAAAGGTTTCATTTATTTTGTTAAAAAGTGGTATTAACAATGTGATTCAAAGTTTGATGTTTAAGCAACACACATCGCTCCTCATTCTAAAGATGTACAAATGTAGGTGGAGACGTTTCTTCAATTCAGTTGTTTCTCCAATATACGCATAAAATAAGTGCAAGGAATGAATAAATTAATGGAGATTCTCAATTCCCACAATCGCGAAATTTTTTTTTTTTAAGAACAGCAAAAATTTACAAACTTGATTTTAGTAAAGAAAACCCTTAAGAAAATAACTGTACAGGTCAATTTTAATAGGCTACAAATTTTAATATTTCTTCCTTTCCTTTTCCTATAAATCTGGTTTAACGAGAAAACCGCGTTATATATATATATATATATATATATATATATATATATATATATATATATATATATATATATATATATATATATATATATATATATATATATATATATATATATATATATATATATATATATATATATATATATATATATATATATATATATATCCCTAGATGAATATTCGACTTGTCACTAACAACAACTCGAATATTTCAACATCACAAGCTAATGCTGTGCAGATTAGTGGAAATCAAGCGGTAGTGAAATCCTTTAACGTTACATCGAAGCCAATCGCTCCTGCTGGCAATAAAAATTTAAAAACCAATAAAACCATTCCTATTCAAATAAATCAATCGGTAAGTCTTATAAATTCATAGTTCACATTTTTTATGAGGAATTGTTATCTTTAATTTATATTTTTGAATGTTTTCTTTATAATTTAAAACTTGTGAATACTTGCAATATATCATTGTTTAAGCATATACTTATTTTTGTAATGGAAAAGTTGTTTTTAAAAGTTTATCCAAGATACTTAATTTTTAATATTTTGATTCATTGTTTAAATTTCTCCACCAGAAAATATGAAAACTTGAATTACTGCATTTATTTTAACAATAATTTTAGTATTTTTGGAGAGAAAATGTGCCAAATCACTCATTTTATGCAGGGCTTGAAATTCTTTCTATAATAGTTGTACTTTTTTTTATTTTATTTTATTTTTTTGTGTGCAATTTTTACTTTTTGCGTCCGAAAGTATGTTTATGTGCATTAGAGAAATCAGCTTCCAAACCATCAGATCGTTCCACTGAGGCCCTATATATATATATATATATATATATATATATATATATATATATATATATATATATATATATATATATATATATATATATATTATATATATATATATATATATATATATATATATATATATATATATATATATATATATATATATATATATATATATATATAAAATTTTGTACATCTCCAATGGGCAAAGGCCGCAGGCCTACTAATTTCCACCGGAGTTGATAAAATAACATCCTGGTCGTTAAAGGTCGATATGTCCAAATACACGGCGTTTGAAAGTGTTCAAGTCCAAGGAAGTTAAGAAAACAGATAAGAGAGAGAGTTCCAGATTTTACCGGTAGAATATATGTAAGATTGAGCATAGTTGTTAAGTCTTGGGTTAGAGAATTGAACCTAGAAAATATGAGAATTTGAGGTGGAGGTGGTATTTTATAGAGAATTCAGAAGAGCAATGTCTGTTATACTAGCGATAGTATAAAGAAATTATACAACAATTCGACGGGCAGAAAGAGAAAGAGACTGGAGAGAATAAGTTAGAGTAGGAGAGTTTATGATACAAAAAGCTCTAGACTCCGCCTTTTCAAAAAGAGCTGTATGAGTGGAACTACACCAGATGTGAGGCATACTCCATACAGGTGCGAACAACACTCCTATGCAGAGCAAGCAACTGGGGTAGTGTGAAGAAATTCTGAAGACACCTCAGAACACCCAACCTCTTACAAGCATGTTTAGAAAGAGAAGTAATGTGATCTTTTCAAGAGTGTTTCACTAAAAAAGAAACCGAAAATATTAAAGACAAATATAGGTTTGGGTTGTGTGTTTTTGAAGAAGATATCATAGTTGTGTGAAAGATTGTGTCAAGTAGTAGAGAGATAGAGGAATCAAGTTTTTGAGGCCTTAAAGATGAAAATGTTTCCTCTGTCTCAATTTGAAATATGAAAAAAGATCAGAGGTTAATTTCTCCAAGGTCTCCATTCTAGCTTAAATTCTGAAAGGAGTAATGAAGGATGGACTCATCAGCATAGGGAGTGGATAGGTTATGAAGTAATAGAGAGCAGGTCATAAATGGAAAAAGTGTTGGGGATAGGATAAAACAGAACCCTGAGGAACACCATTGTTAAAAATAGATTTAAAGGATGAACGGTGGCCGTCTTCAACATCTACAATAGAACGACCGGAAAGGAAATCAGAGAGATCACAGTGAAAAGGATAGATTCCGAAAGAGGGAAGTTTTAGAAAATCAAAGCTTTGTGCCAGATTCTATCGAAGGCATTCAGTGTGTCCAGCGCGATGGTAAAAGATTATATATATATATATATATATATATATATATATATATATATATATATATATATATATATATATATATATATATATATATATATATATATATATATATATATATATATATAGAGAGAGAGAGAGAGAGAGAGAGAGAGAGAGAGAGAGAGAGAGAGTAGTGATGGGAAGATTAAGAATTTTTTGATTATGGTAATTATGACAAATTTAACAATGATAATGAAATTGGAAAAGTATATATTAAAACTTTCCATCATTTTAATAAATTTAACAATTTTATAATAAGGAAGAATTAAATTGTCTTTAATTATTTTCTATTCAAATGTGTAAATACATGTAATTTTAAAATATAGTATAATGTATCTTTTAAACATTGATTTAAAAAGTTTTAATATGTGAGAAACATGGACAGAGATGCAAAATTCTAATAGTTTAAATTTAGAGCTCTTAAATTGTTAAAGACAAACTCTTGTTTCCAGTTTCTGGGGGTTAATTCGAATTCATCTTGGAAAGCACAGTATATTTGACCCTCTCTATTAAAACCTTTCACTCTCAATAGAAGAAGTGGAGCAGAGAGATATTAGCAATATATATAAATTGGCAAAATCATCGGCAGAAATCTGACGATGACGATAAGGAAAAAAATATGCCGATTTTACCTATGACAATTACGATTAATCATCCCATTATATATATATATATATATATATATATATATATATATATATATATATATATATATATATATATATATATATATATATATATATATATATATATATATATATATATATATATATAATATATAATAATAATAATAATAATAATAATAATAATAATAATAATAATAATAATAATAATAATAATAATAATAATAATAATAATAATTAGCGTTCGTTAAATTTTCTGCCTATTAATTTACATATATTGGCAAATAAATATCTGCTCCATGCTATTTTAATGAGAGTGAAAGGCTGTTTAATAGTGGGGGTCAAATATCCTCTTGAGCCAAAATCAAATTTTCCCAGAAATTGGAGAAAAGATTATTGATCCATTCCATGAAAGCAAGCATGACGTTGTTCTTCAGTCAGCTGCAGCAAAAATATTTAACAGAATCTTGATTTTTGTGTGAAACTTTGCTATAGCAATTGTCAGCTGATCTTTATAAACAAACCATATATTTTAAAATCTTATTTAATCTGGTCATTTAATTAATTTTAAGCAATCAACTTCATTTTAAATAAAATAAAAGCCATAGGTAATATAAGCACATATGAGTCAAATGAAGATTTTGGCGGTAGCCATGATTACAAACATTGGAACTAATAAAATTCCGAAAAATTAGAACTAATAAAATTCCGAATAATTTAAAATAATTAGCTTTATTTAAAACATATGCCGAAATAATCATCTGTAATAATTTGCAAATAAATCTAAGAATATTTACAAAAGGTATATATTCTAAAAGAAGACCTTGGCTTAACTCCACCATGTTTGTTTACATCACATGACCATTGAAGAAAATTGAAGATAGAAATCTTTAAAGAATCATGACCGTGGAACATCCATGTTTCTGCATAAATATTTAAGAGTTCTACATTTTTGAGTACTAGAATTTTGCAGATCTGCCCGTGAGTGGTGGCGTTCTGTAAAAAAAAAAAAGTAGTTATCACATTAATAATAGTTTTTAAATAGTTACACATTAAAAATTTTTAAATTCAATGTTTCGAAGATTTTATTAATACAGTGAATTGAAATTACATGTATTTACACATTTAAATAAATGAAAAATAATTTTATTCTTCCTGATTATAAAATTGTTAAATATTTAATATAATTGAAATTTTAAAATATACTTTTTCAATTTCATCGTCAAAAAATTTTTTTAATATCGCATCACAAATAATATATATATATATATATATATATATATATATATATATATATATATATATATATATATATATATATATATATATATATATATATATATATATATATATATATATATATATATATATATATATATATATATATATATATATATATATATATATATATATATGCAGCCAAAGGCTCAGAGGTTACTAATTCCCGTTAGTAGTAGCTCACAAGATTCGAATCTAAATACGACAACCAACAACATATCTGGTCTCCAAATTCGACCTCAAGGAAGCATCACGTTGCCAGCTTCAGCCTTACCCCCGGGAGTGTTGTCCAATGCTCAGCCTGGTTCTTTGGTGATGATTCCTGCTCAATATGTAAGTTAAGTTATGATTAATATTTTTGCGAGATTTTCTTTAAATATATTCCTTACTATGTTTTATTCCTTTCTTGATGTTCACTTAGCGGTAATATAGAAACTGGAAATTTAAATAAACCAAACTGGAGGAACAGCAAAATATTTGATGTAGTTCTTTTGAAAAAACTAAATAGCAAAATACAAGTTAGGATTAATTGTAAATAATTAATGAAGAAGGATATTTGGCGCAGTCGGTTCATATAAAGATTTTTTTTTCATAATGTTCTAGACCCCTAGGGTGACAGATAGCAACCCAGCTCACTAATTTAATTGTTTGTATCAGCTCTAGGACCAGCATTGTAAGCTTATGTTCATTGTAGCATGCTATTCTAGAGAATTCAGGGAGAAAGCTTTCAAGGCTAAATGGAAAGTGCTAGTTCCACTGAAATGGTGAAAACCCTATGAGAATGTGATACTCAAGGACTAGCTTTGAAAAAACTATTGTGAAGAGAAGCAATCTTCTTTTGAACTCTTGAGATTAAAGGTTTTCAGGCCAGAAGGATGAAGGTGCTGGTCCCACTGACAGAGCGAAACCCCTTTCTGAGATTGAATAATTTTCACTGCACAATATACATATGCTACTCTTCTGATAGATTCTGATTCTGACAGGCACACCTACCAAGATGGACGGTGTTAGTGATGATATAAATCTTAGTCATTTAGAGGGGAAATTATTGTTTGAAATAATTTTTATCGACTCTATTGAAAATTGGAATTTTTTAAAATTAGAATATGATGAGGGAATTACAGATAACAAAAAGAAACCAAATAAGAATATATTTTGTCAGGATTAAAAAAAAAAAAAAAAAACCTTTATCGATCTAATAGCTAATGTTTTTAATAGAAGGATGTAATAACTAATGGGGAAACTTTTAACTCTTAAAAATAGGTTGAACATGTATTCGAATGATTTGTTGTAATGTAAAAAGCTTTATTAATATATATATATATATATATATATATATATATATATATATATATATATATATATATATATATATATATATATATATATATATATATATATATATATATATATATATATATATATATATATATATATATATATATATATATATATATATATATATATATTATATATATATATATATATATATATATATATATATATATATATATATATATATATATATATATATATATATATATATATAGTGTGTGTGTGTGTATATATATATTATATATATATATATATATATATATATATATATATATATATATATATATATATATATATATATATATATATATATATATATATATATATATATATATATATATATATATATATAAATAAATAAAAAAAAAATTTTTTTTTTTTTAAATAAATAAATAAATGCATGCTTGATTTAGACTTGACGAATATGATTGGGTATTGTAGACATTATTTATGTAGTTTCTTCATAATTTAAGTTTCGTTTCCTAAGCTTAATATTGGATGGGAAAAAATAAAATCTTTAAGAAAGAAAATATTTGCAGTATGTTTTGCAGTTTATATTTTAATTTTAATACTGATAGGAGAAAAATTATTACATACAAACTTTTCATTTTAAGAAGCGTTTTTCAGGGTATAAAAATCTCTGTTTTTGGCAGAAATTTTTCATAATTCTGATGGAAATTGAATTGAAATTAAATCTTAAATTCCTGTCAGAATTGTAGTACACATCATATATATATATATATATATATATATATATATATATATATATATATATATATATATATATATATATATATATATATATATATATATATATATATATATATATATATATATATATATATATATATATATATATATATATATATATATATATATATATATATATATATATATATATAGGGATTCATGACACGAAAAGCCAATGTACGTCACTGTTTATAAGGGTATCATTTCTATAGATCTTAAACATAATACATTACGTATTAAGCTTTTTAATACGTTGGGATATGCTACATGTTTTGTTACCAAACCTGTAATTGCTGCAAAAAAAAAAAAAGAAAAAACACACAAGAAAGGAGACTGGAGCAGAGTAATAATAATAATAATAATAATAATAATAATTAATAATAATAATAAATTCAAAATGTACATTCCTGTTCAGAAAATCTTAAGAAATTTATACCAAAAGAATTTTTACTTGTTTCAAGGTGTAGCTGAGATATTTATAATCCAATATAATGCAAATTAATCGGCAGAAAATTAACGTTGATGATTGAAAAAAAATAGGCAGATTTTGACAATGACAGTTAATTATCCCATCACATATATATATATATATATATATATATATATATATATATATATATATATATATATATATATATATATATATATATATATATATATATATATATATATATATATATATATATATATATATATAATATATTTTTTTTTTTTTTTTTTTTTTCAGTTTCAGAATGCTTCTAATATCTCTAATCATATCATTCAGTCTTCAAGTCAGAACCTTTCATCCGTTTCTCCTCAGCCTCCAAAAAGTGCTCCAAATAAAACTGTCATTGATGCAAATGTCATAAAACCGAGAAAGCCCTGTAACTGTACAAAAAGCCAGTGTCTTAAGCTGTGAGTTTTGTTTTGGTATTTCAAATTTTTATGTTATGCATTATTTTAGTATGTGGGGGGAGTGCTGAGATCCTTTTTTTTAAAAGCAATATTTTATTGTTCATTTAGGGTCATTTCTGTTAAGTTTATTAATATAGGGTTACTCCGTATTAAGGGAACAAATGCTCCCTGCTTAACCATTTTCAGTTTTGCTGAAACTTGCTGTGAAAATACGTGCATCTTTCAAACGAAATTCAGAATTATAGCTTAAGGTCTCTTATAAGTAGAGGCATCAAAGTCTATTTTATGAGGGTCACCTAGTCTCTACGAATTGACTTAAGAGAAAATATTGAAATTTAAGGAACTGATATTTCATAACCACAGTAGCCTATCATATAAAATTCTACACAATAGTTCATTTTCTAGGGCTGAACACAAAAAATTGAACTTTCAAATTACTTAAAACCCATAACTGACATTTCTGTCACACAGGACCCATGTTAACATGTCTTCAAATTTCTTAACTTGCTGTTTCAGCTGTTTATTTACTTTATCATGTCTTACAATTCATTTTGCTGTTCATAAACTTGTTTAGATGCTTGGATATTTGCCTTCAAACGTGGTTACAAAATTTAATCAACAAATTTTACCACTGTTTGAAGGCACATATCTAAACATACTTTCCATTTAATATTATTTTATCTATAGCCATTGAGAAGAGCAGGTCCTGATCTATAAAAATATTTTTTTTTCGCATTTTGGTATCTTTTTTCCTAAGAAATGTGCATTAGATCTGAACTATGTACACTTACTTGCCGTTGAAGAAATTATGAAAACTTTATTTATTTTATGAAATTAGGAGTTATTCATTTTTTTTGCTGCAAATGCTTCTTTTATAATACACATCTAAATTAAAACTATATACCATGTTGGAGAGTCGCAAGTAGACATATTTTTGAGGTATCGGAGCGGAGTCTGTAGTAGGTTGTTTGTCTCTGCTTTCTCTCCTGTTTTTATAAAATTAATCCTTTCTCACTTGAAAGTCATGAAAATTGTATATATATATATATATATATATATATATATATATATATATATATATATATATATATATATATATATATATATATATATATATATATATATATATATATATATATATATATATTGTAAGAGTCGGGCCTGAAGGACTCGACAGAAAAAAAATATAAATGATGATTGAATATGATACTCACTATAATGGAATGATCTTCTAGTGAAGTATCCGTCAATTAAAGGTAGGTTGATTTATTGATGTGTGTCGTCCACTTATCCTTTTCTACGGACGACTGGATTAACAAGGATGGATGAAATGTTGATGGCGCAATCCTTCTTGAGCGACCGAAGTTTCTCAGGAGCGTAGCGATTGCTATAGGGAGGATCACGATGAAGGAACGAAATACAGCGAGAATATGGCAATAAGAAGGGGTAAGGAAACTGAACGAAAACCTTATAACTTTATTGAGGTACAGAATATGTACAGAAGTAATGAAAATAGTTGAATGGAATCAAGAAAGATTTTTCAATTGAATGGAACAAACTATGCAGCGAAAAAGGAAGGGCAATGATTCTATTGGGGAACGCTATAACCAAAATTCTTGCAGATTGGGTAACACACAAGAGTGTTCTATCCGTATGATGATTCCGGAATTAAATCCTAGGTTGGAAAAATGGGCTAGTTCCCAAGTAGGAACTGAAATTATAAAACAATTTCAATTTACATATTTCTTATATTAAAAAAAACAGAAAGTAAAAACACACTAAGGGACTTACGGATTGGCTTGTGATAATGAGCTTCAATCCACGTTAAGTCTTGCAAATGTTTATAATTACTATGATGAAGTGTTTATTATTGTTGTGGAAAATTAAATATTACTTTCACAATCAATACAATAATCTAAAAATAAAGAAATAAATAGGTTAGTAAATCATAAAAGGAAAGGACTTAGCGTAAACTCCTTGTTTGTTTTTGAAAAAGTCATCTTCTTCCACAGCGTCTCTTCACATTGTGACCTCACCTCTGGAAAAATAAAAGGAAATAGTATATGTGATCATATACTTACACCCCCTTACCAAAGTTGGTGTCGGTAACCGAGACTGACCAACTTTCCTTAAAGACAAGGAAGGCAAGTAGGAGTGTACTAATGAGGAGAGTCACGATGTGATTAACAGAGACTGGAAGGACGGAAAAGAAAGCTCCCAAAATCAAAAAAAATCCCACCCTTAACCTATAAAACTAGTGAAAGACAGACAGAAACTATTCTAGGGGATCTATTTCAGAAACTTGCTTAATAACCCTATCAAGCTCCTGCAGAGTAACCTCTTTCGAGAAACCCTTATCTTTCACAAACTTCCAAATCTGGGATACATGATACGTAAGGAAAGTGGTAAGTTCTGGAATTGTAGATGATGTTGATGAAGGTACTGGTGGGGGATTATTACTGGTTGAAGTTTGAGAAGTACCCTTTTGTTTAGAAAGCCGACGTAACATCTTTCTTCTCTGGTTGTAACGAGATTGAAGTCGCTTAACCTTTGGTTTTTTGTTGCTCGATGTTGTGGTGGACGTCGGTGGAGTAGCTTTGGTAGGACTACTTTTCTTAGATTTGGAAGTTGTAGGACAAGTCAGTAACGAACCCTTCTTTTTCATTTTTATTCCATCAGGGGGTAATGTTGATTCCGAAGATGTGGAAGGTTGTTCGCCCAGGCCCTTGGAACCCACGAACGTTCGAGAATAAAAAACTCGAGTCTCCGTTTTACCTTTTGTTCGCCTCTTTTTGGTAGAGGGTACCGTCCGGGGTTGACTGGGACGATAATCAATTCGGCCTTGAATACCCGAAGGTCCAGGGACTGCCTCTATTTCTTCAACACTCACTGATGTTGTGGTAGTGGTTGTTGGGATGTTGACGATGGGTGTAACTAGTCTAGGTTCTTGAGCCCGTCGGTTAAAGTTGGTTAGACTCAGGATGGCAAACATTTCATTAAAGGCGGATTCTGTGTAATGTAGACCATCATAACACATATCCACAGCATCCAACCTGTCCGATCTTCCCATCCAGAATTGATGATGAGGGTTGGCTTGATTCTTATTGTTATAATACTGGTCAAACACCCTTTTCATCGGAAAAACCATTTTATTATACCAAGTAAATCTCGGTTCTTGTAGCTCGACCGTTTTACCAAACATCTCACGAGCTTTTAGAGTTAAAAAGGCTCTTTTAAGGTGAGGATGTTGTTCGAGTGATGGTATTAGGTCACTCCGGCCTTGGCGATTGAGGAAGGCCTCATTGAAAGAAGCTATGTCTTTCATAGTAGGAATGACCAAATATACCATCACATGGGGATTAAATTTGGTGGCTATTTTATTTATGGCATCCATCTGAACAGGAACAAGGGACATATTGGCTACTGGATCCCAAGTAATGACCTGGATAGACTGGTCCTCAGAGGTTAAGGAAACCTTTTTCCAAATGGAACAAGTTAAACCAAATATATATATTTGGTCAACTGCCCCATTTGTTTTAAGAAACGGGTGAGATGTTGCCCAAGAGTCATCAATTTCGCGCCAGAATGGCAAGAAATAAATAGAGGAAATGTCATATTCTCGCTGCAATCGCTCCTTCAGGTGTGTTAATGTGCCTACTTCAGAGGTTCCTATCATCAATATCTTTTTCGATTCCATTTCAAACTGTAAAAATACAAAAATAGATATTTGTAGTATCATATAAAAACTTATAACAAAGAAATAAAAATAAATGAAATAATCAATTATAAAAATATATACACAATGAAAAAAATGAACTTTAACTCAATATATATACATGACTTTTATTAAACATGATTTATATTAAATATGATTTACGTTAAAAGTATGTCATAAATTCAATTACATATATACTAATTATACAAATATACAAATACATATATATTAATCATTACTATTAGTTAGTTAATATGATAGACTACATGTTATACTATACATGTTATATATGTTAAGTCATACTATATATACATTTAGTAATTAACATAGTCGATACAAATTACGTAGTGCAGTTATTAATCATGCTCATATTAATTAATAATTGGTATTACATGCTAGATTATTCTAGTCTACACTACTTGGTTATATAATTTTATTTTCATTTACTAATGTTATTAATAATTTAATAAATGATTAGTTTATTATTGAGTTATTAAATAATTATTTAGTGATTAAGTAATAACTACTCTACAATTTTACTCTGTATTTTATGTATTTGTATTTTGTTTCATTTCATATCACAATTTATTTTTAATTCACTTTTACACCACACTGAACACGGCACTATTTTATCGTTCGCGGACACTTAGCTTTTGCTTTGCGCGGACGGTATTCCAGTGGGCGATCCATGATGTGATCATGCTGTGGGGCATCTCCTTGAGATCGTAATCGTCGTGGAGTAGGCTCTTCCTTAGGTGAATCCATTCCCATTAAACAGGGGACGTCCATCTGTCGCTCTTCCTCCGATGACGATGCTTCCATAGGTACCGGTAGTTCCATATAGTTTTCCTCAATATAAAACATCTCCGGATCAAACCCTTCAAATGATTCATTCGATTTATCGCTGAACTCATCACTGAAATTCAGCTGATAATATTTATCAGGTTCTTCCATTATGGTGGAAAGAGCCTTAGGTACAAATCCTTCGAATGAATCTTGTTCTATCGAATAATCTAATGGACAAAAACCTTCAAATGATTCGTTCATTGTTGTGCTGAACAGGTTAAACAGATCCTCTTCTTCCTCCTCTTCTTCCGGAGGTATTGTTATATCTGTTTGGGAAAATCTTGTAGTGTTAATGTCTGCAACATTAGATACATCGGCTGATTTGTTTGATCCGGGTTTTGCCCTAAA
>SEYY01013541.1:7500-12500 GCA_009176605.1 Armadillidium nasatum
ATTTAACAGACATCTTTTCCAATGAATGGATAAATAGTAGTGAAAAGCCATTAGTAGGTAAAATAAGATTATATATATATATATATATATATATATATATATATATATATATATATATATATATATATATATATATATATATATATATATATATATATATATATATATATATATATATATATATATATATATATATATATATATATATATATATATATATATATATATATATATATATATATATATATATATATATATATATATATATATATATATATATATATATATATATATATATATATATATATATATATATATATATATATATATATATATATATATATATATATATATATATATATATATATATATATATATATATATATATATATATATATATATATATATATATATATATATATATATATATATATATATATATATATATATATGATATATATTGAATATATAATATAATAAATATATTAAGATAGATTTAGATTATATAGAATATATATATATATATATATATATATATATATATATATATATATATATATATATATATATATATATATATATATATATATATATATATATATATATATATAATATATATATTGAATATAGAATATGACCCCTTCTCTTCCTCACTTCACATTAAATATTTCCTAAGACTCAACTTCTCTAATTCGAATTCCTGTTTCATTTGTCTTTCACTCGTTCACTTTCTCTTGCACTTAGTTTTTTAAGCATTGAACTTGATCTTTAACTTCACACACAAATATCTTTCTTTCTTTCTCATTTGTAAACAAAAATAGCTCTCAACTTCTCACTTTTCACTCCATTCAAACAAATAATAATCACTTCTATATCAACACTCACAAATTAAACATTCCTTCAAGCATTCAACAAACAAACAGGAAAATACTTCACCTACGCATATAGACAATCACTTTCACTTACGCACTCAAATATAGAACTTCTTAATCTACGAGCATAAACAGCACACCCCACCCACACTTAAAAAGAATATACTCCGCCACAAATATGAATAGCACACTCCTTCACCAGCGCATACAAACACGCACCACCTAATAACATAAAAAAAACACACTCCATCACCTAAACAGTACACTCATTCATTCACTCATGCATACAATCCTCTACATCCACGAATATAGACAACTCTTTACTTCATTCAAATAACACACTCCTTTATCCACGCACACAAAAAATAACTTACCTGTCCTAAAACCTAAACAACAAACTCCGTCATCTACAAACATTCCTTCACCAATTTATACAAGCAACATATTCCATCCACGAGCATAAGAAACACACTCCTTCACCAATTTACACAAACTGCACATACTATCCACGAACAGAAACAAAACATACTTTCACGAAGTCATATAAGCAAAACACTTCACCCACGAACATAACAGGTAACCAACACATACAAACAATATACTCTAAATAAAACGACTTCACTTTTTACCCCACACAATTCGCTACTCTCCCTCTACCTCCTTCACAAAGAAGAGCACATTGAAGCAATTTAATTCCAAACGATTTTTGTCACTCAGCAAAAGCAAATTCATTTTCTTATGAAGCTCAATTAAGCCTTAATTTTAATTACTCTATTTAATATTATATGAATTTTCTTCCTAATAATATTAATAACATTCTTTACTTCACAGTGTCATAAACTGAAATTAAAGTTTCCTCCAAAGTATTATTTCCCGTGCAATGAATACTATATGAAATAAGTTGTTGGCAAAAAGATTCCTCAATAATAAAGATTTATTGTTATTATTATTACATAAAAGTCAACCAAGTGTGTATACATAATGGCTTTGCAGAATGCAATAGTCTGCAGATTTACGCTACAGAAAAAATGGACTTTTTTTTCCTTTCTTCTTCTTATTATTATTTTTATTATCTACTACTCATTGGCATTAATATTATATTTAATAATAATAATAATAATAATAATAATAATAATAATAATAATAATAATAATAATAATAATAATAATAATAATATCAGAGAGAGTGCCATAACAGAAATAAGATTTTAGTCTTGGTTTTAAAATAAATATTGTGACTTTAATCATTTTTTTTTAGCGTGTTTGTTTTTATTTATTTATTTAACTCTTTATTTATTTATTTATTTATTTATTTATATTATTCTACTTATATTTATTTATTTTTATTTTTATTATTATCATTATTATAAATATTATTATAATTAATATTATAATTATTATTGTTATTATTATTATTATTATTATTATTATTATTATTATTATTATTATTATTATTATTATTATCATTATTATAAATATTATTATAATTAATATTATAATTATTATTGTTATTTTTATTATTATTATTATTATTATTATTATTATTATTATTATTATTATTATTATTATTATTATTATTATTATTATTATTATTATTATTATTATTATTATTATTTTTATTATTATTATTGTGAGTTTTTGAAGACACAAAGTCTCTTTCGAGGTATTGGTCTCAGATGAGAGTAATGGAAGTAATAGTGTACTTGGGAATTTGAGTTTAATGGCTGGTAAAAAGAAGCCATTATTGGATCACATTCTATTGAGGAAATATTGAACGAAGGAAGAGTAAAACAATTGTAAGGCTGTTTGACGAAAAACAAAATGGTAGAGTTTTTTTTTTTCATTAAAGTTTGAAAATATATTCCTTGAAAGGAAGAATATAATGAAAAACACTTACAGAATGTTTGGGTCTATTTAATTGAAAATTTAAAAAATAAAAAATAAAAAAATAAATAAATAAATAAATAAATAAATAAATAAAAAAAAATAAAATAAAAAATAAAGCATGCAAAAGAAATATAAATTGTTGAAATTATTTTTATTTATTTATTTATTTATTTTTAAATGAAAAAATTGAAATAAATCGATTAAGAGTTAAACCTATGCTTGAATTGTATAATTATAAACTTTAGAGTAATTCCAGTTTATTACCAAGAAAAATGAATAACAGATAATATTGAATAACTGAAGATAGTAACTCTGTTACCAACTGTAAATAAGAATGCTTAATTAAAGAAGATCAAGTAAACAATTAAGATGACAAATTTGCATTTAAACGAGAATGAGGTGTGATCGGAATGTGTTATGCTGAGAAATATTAAGATAAAATTTTATTTATTTATTTATTTATTTATTTATTTATTTATCTATTTATTTTCCTATACAAAATGATAGAAATAAAATAGATAGGGATTGAATAAGATAGTAAAGGAAGGTTCTGTTAATAGTGTGATGTTTCTCTAACTTTGTTTTTTTGAGAATTAGAATAAATAATTAGAATCAGAATTAGAAGAAAACAAAATAAGAATTAGAAGAAATAATTAAAAATATAATTAGAAAAAAATAACGATAAAAAGTTTGTAATTCTATATTCAATTAATGAAGAGTTACAAGTAGAAGAGTTTTATTTAGAAGAAATGATCAGTGGACGAAGGAAAATGGAAAACCCAAGCAAGGAGTCTCCTAACCCCAAATCATTAGCTACATATTTACACTAAACCATCCTTTTTGTTCTTATTGCAAAATAATAATAATAATGATAATAATAATGATAATAATAATAATAATAATAATAATAATAATAATAATAATAATAATAATAATATAATAATAATAATAATAACAGAGAACTGATTAATAAATACTTAAAATAATTTGTTGTAATAATAATTTCATGTACTTTGATGGTAAATTCTAATATTTAATGAATGAATACTTACGTTCATACGTCTTTTCCTTCAGCTTTATGAATAAATATGTAGAGTACACAAACACATGCACTCAAATATACGAGTATATCTATATATATATATATATATTATATATATATATATATATATATATATATATATATATATATATATATATATATATATATATATATATATATATATATATATATATATATTATATATGTTTGTTTGTTTATTTGTTTTTGGTATGATTGCAATTGTTTGTATTGCTTGCCTTTATTGTTGTAAATATGTAATTTTCTCTTTTGAAATCGAGTTCAGAAATTAAATTTTGTTTGCTGGTCAGTGCGAATATTACAAGGTGTAAATATATATATATATATATATATATATATATATATATATATATATATATATATATATATATATATATATATATATATATATATATATATATATATATATATATATATATATATTATACAGTATGTCATGGTAGCTAATAACTTTTTATTATAAATTCGTCATTTGACAATCATAATAATCTGTTTTAAATTGCATGCCAAGGTTAAAATTTCATAAGCGGAAATTGATTATTTATATATTATTCTTTTCATCACATTCTTTTTTTCAAGGAGTATAGGGGCTAAGACTTTGCGAATGGATTTTAAGTTTTTCTAGACTATTTTATAATATATATATATTATATATATATATATATATATATATTATATATATATATATATATATATATATATATATATATATATATATATATATATATATATATATAATATATATATTGCACAATTCTATATGAATTTGGATAGGTGACAGGATTTTATCATAAGAGGAGAGCGAAGAGCAAGGGCAACAGGACTAGCAACCCAGCCTTGTAATTATTGATTATTGCTTGTAACAACTCCAGGCACAGCATGGGAAACCAAAGCTCAGAGAAGCATCTTCTGTAGGTCTCTGGAAAAAAGAGTGTTGATAGGTTAGATGGAAACAGTGATAGTTCCACTAAAAGGGTGAAATCTCTCTCTACCTGCGAGTTTAAATAAAGTTGAAGGACTGGCACTGAAACCAACGAGACGAAAAATATGATCTTCTAGAACCCTCTTGGAAGGGGGCTTTTATGAGCAGATGGAGACGACTGCTGGTCACACTATCAGAATGAAAACCCATCCAGGGAGAAGATGAAGAATATATATATA
>SEYY01013541.1:22500-25000 GCA_009176605.1 Armadillidium nasatum
TATATATATATATTATTGTATATATATATATATATATATATATATATATATATATATATATATATATATATATATATATATATATATATATATATATATATATATATATATATATATGTATTAAGATATCGTACCTTATTTCATCTCGTTTTAAATCATTTCGATTAATAGATTTCTGTGCTATTCCTGTTCCGAGAGAAATTTTCTAAATTTATCGGTGATATTTTTTTTTAATTTCCATTACGAAGAAAACTGCAATAAAAAAAAAATAGTGATGAACATTTTGAAAACATTTCATTTCAAGCATTTCTGGTATTTAATATAATGAACATATATATATATATATATATATATATATATATATATATATATATATATATATATATATATATATATATATATATATATATATATATATATATATATATATATATATATATATATATATATATATATATATTATATATATATATATATATATATAATTTAATATTATTATAGATAGATTATTATATATAGATAGATTATAAATAGATAGATGGATAGATAGATAGATAGATAGATTGATAGATAAATAAATAAATAAATAAATAAATAAATAAATAAATATAAATAAATTTTACCAAGTTTTGAATGATAATTCATCAAGACTCATACTAATACAAACCTATGTCAACAGATGCATGAATTGTTTGAGGAAAAAAGAAAGGAGAATTTCCAAGTCTGAATTATACTTTATTTTTTATTTATTTTTTATCAGAATTGTTTCAATAGTATACGTAGAAAATCAACGAGGGAGAAAAAACAGTAAAATTCGCTCCCCTTTTCTATCGACAATTTATTGTTGGTGTTTTGCACAATTGTGAGCCCTTCTTCGATGCAAGGTTTAAATCTTTATTTTTATGAGGCGTTTGCATTATTTTGCTAACGTTTTAATTACACTGGTTTTATACCCAATATAAATACATAAAATTTATATATATATATATATATATATATATATATATATATATATATATATATATATATATATATATATATATATATATATATATATATATATATATATATATATATATATATAATATATATATATATATATATATATATATATATATATATATATATATATATATATATATATATATATATATATATATATATATATATATATATATATATATATATATATATATATATATATATATATATATATATATATATATATATATATATATATATATATATATATATATATATATATATATATATATATATATATATATATATATATATATATATATATACTCTCCTCCATTATAAGAATGTTACGAATCCAACTTGCAATTGAGTATTATGTAGCATATCAAAAAGATTTAGAATGCAAATTAAACAAATGGACTTTTGCAACGAATCTGATGCAAAACTTCGTCTATGAAAGTCAAAAATATGCGAAGTAATAAAGTTAGAAGGACTTTTTTTTCAAAGAAATAAAGTTAGAAAGACTATTTATTATCAAAGGACTGACTAAGTAATACAAAAAAAGTAATCTTATTTAATCAGATAAAAATGATAATTTGTCTCAAAGGATACAATGATTAAAGTGAGAGAGATTGGGAAAATTAGAATATATATATATATATATATATATATATATATATATATATATATATATATATATATATATATATATATATATATATGTATGTATGTATGTATGTATGTATGTATGTATGTATGTATGTAAAGACTTTTTTTCCACATTAGATAGAAATATTATTTAAAAATACTTTAAGAAATTAAAAATAAAAAATTCTTTTTTTTTAAATGTATATAAATAACTTGTAATTCAAGTTACTTTAAATGAAATAATATCAAATATATTAATAAAAATGATAATAATAATCATAATAACAATAACCATAAGAATAATATGAATAATAATAGAAATAATAATAATAATGATAATAATAATCATAAAAATAATAATAATAGTAATATATAATGTAATAATATAGTAATAATAGTAATAATAATAATAATAATAATAATAATAATAAATAATAATAATAATAATAATAATAATAATAATAATAATAATAATAATAATAATAATAATAATAATAATAATAATAATAATAATAATAATAATAATAATAATAATAATAATAATAATAATAATAATAATAATAATAATAATAATAATATAAAAATTAAAATTATAATAATGATATTATAATGATATAATAATAATAATAATAATAATAATAATAATAATAATAATAATAATAATAATAATAATAATAATAATAATAATAATAATGATAATAATAATAACAATAATAATAACTATAAGAAAGAAAGGTTCTGGACACACTCATATTTCAAAGCACACATGATTCAATATGCAAAAATTTTTAACAGACAATAGCTGCCAAAAATACTTCATTAAGTCCCATTTCGTTTCAAATTAAATTACCTTCGTCAACGCAGGATTTCT
>SEYY01013541.1:35000-37500 GCA_009176605.1 Armadillidium nasatum
TATGTTAGGTCCCATTCTGTATAAACATATCCTCGTAGTAAAGCATTCTTCGAAGATATAAATAATGTTTCCTAGATTTTATAGGACAATAAAGGGTGTTTGATTGAGCTAAACGTGTGGATGAATATACATTAAACACATCATATAAAAGGTCTTCTATGACACAAAAAGAAGGAAATAGGATATTATATATTCTCTTTTGGGAGGTCGTTTTCTCTCCTATACACTAAAATATAAATCGTGAACTGCATATATAATAGGCAATCTATTGACAATCTTTTAGTATTGAAATGCCAAAATGGTGACCCACCTTTTCGTATACAAAAGGTGTATCAAATGTTTAAGGAAACCTTTTAAAAAAACGCTTAGATAAATTTTTAATCACTTTGTATCAATATATGATTGAGGAGATCAGAAATAAATTGAGGTTTTAATTGTTAAGAAAAAAAAATTGAAGTAACAAAGAGTAAAAATTGAAGTAAATGCAATGAGAGTTCCAGAATCAGAATGCAAGTAAAGAGGAGCAAGATATAATTGATCTGCACAGAACCTTGGAAGTTTTAATATATTATTTTTCTTTACTTTAATTAATTTTAAAAAAATGCCAATTTTCTAACTCATTTTCAAAAATATGTTTCTTTCACATATAACAATTTGATGGAAGAATCTTTTCTTAAGGTCACTGTTAAATGAATAAAATTTGCAAAATGACAGGTATCCATAAAAATTTTAATAGTTTTACTTAGGTTTGTTGTTATATTTCCATATTTTTTTAAAAAACATTAAAGCACATTGTAATATGCTTAATATTTAACTTTTAATACTTAAACTTCAGTATCTCAGGGATAACATAATCATAGGCAAATTCTAATGTTTTTCAAGTTCTATTCTTAGTCATGTCAAAATGGCCCGCTACAATCTATTGTCAAATCCTAACCTCATACAGTAACTAACACCAAGGTAAAAAAAATTTGCAATTGTAATTATTATTGTTATTATTATTATTATTATTATTATTATTATTATTATTATTATTATTATTATTATTATTATTATTATTATTATTATTATTATTATTATTATTATTATTATTATTATTATTATTATTATTATTATTATTATTATTATTATTATTATTATTATTATTATTATTATTATTATTATTATTATTATTATTATTATTATTATTATTATTATTTATTATTATTATTATTATTATTATTATTATTATTATTATTATTATTATTATTATTATTATTATTATTATTATTATTATTATTATTATTATTATTATTATTATTATTATTATTATTATTATTATTATTATTATTACTCCATTACTACAACAACTATTTGAGATTCTTTTCCAATATGCTTCTTAAAAGTTTATGTTTTGAAATCAAAATGCATCGAGTTTGTCTTAGAATCGTGCTCGGTAACAGCTGTAATATATATATATATATATATATATATATATATATATATATATATATATATATATATATATATATATATATATATATATATATATATATATATATATATATATATATATATATATATATATATATATATATATATATATATATATATATATATATATATATATATATATATATATATATATATATATATATATATATATAATATATATATATATCTTATCACATTTCCCTCTTTCGTGATGTGGTGCCCGCCACAATTCCCTCACAAGCAAACCCATACCATTCCTTTCATCCCCTTTCATCCCCTTTCAGCCACCGCCCTCCATCTCACTCTGTCCCTCCACAAGTCTATATATATATATATATATATATATATATATATATATATATATATATATATATATATATATATATATATATATATATATATATATAAAGATATATATATATTAGGTCTATATGTGTGTGTAAGCGTATATAAATATTTGCATGTGTCCTTTCACGCAAATATTAAACGCGTAGCTAAATATGGCAGAATATATAAATCAATTTTAGCATTTCTGCAGCGCACTGCAGCATATATATATATATATATATATATATATATATATATATATATATATATATAATATATATATATATATATATATATATATATATATATATATATATATATATATATATATGAGGAATGCTAATACTTTCTGCTGTCGACATCACCCTGCAACATGAGGGATATGGTGCAGTGTATAATAATAATAATAAAATAATAATATATATGAGCAGTTCCATAGCTCAGTTGGTCGAGCACTCGTCCAGGGTTCGAGGTCTGGTCGGAGTAGAGAAATTTGAGCAGTTCTCTCTTGCGCTTAGCCCAGCTCATTTATGCGTAATAAGTACACCAGCCGAATTCTTGCTGCAGGTGGAATCAAAATCGGCATCCGTGATAGGCCTGGCCAGCCAGCTGATGTTTGCCGTCGGCCCATGAAACCCTTCATTAATCCTTGAGTGAACTTACTGACAGGACTAATAACCCTTCCTGGGGGCGGAGTTTG
>SEYY01013541.1:60000-62500 GCA_009176605.1 Armadillidium nasatum
TTTTTATGAGTCTTGTTGCTATATTGAAGAGGTGCCAACAACTCCAAATAAATAATACCAGGCCTGTTGCTACTTTAAAATATCGTCTATATAATATACTCGTATGAATACAATGTTTACCAGCGGTGTTAAATGATAATAAGCAAATAAGTTATAAATAGGGAAAACACGAATATATATATATATATATATATATATATATATTATATATATTATATATATATATATATATATATATATTATATATATATATTAATTATATATATATATATTTATATTATATATATATATATATTATTATATATCATATCCTGATTTATCTTAAAAACTTAGAGGTAATATTTCTGATCGAAAAAAACAATAAGAAAAAGGGGCAAATAAAAGTAAATTAAAAAAAACGTATCATATAGAAATAAGAAAGAAAGAAAGAAAATAAAGGTGTAATAAGAAAATTATAAAACAAAGTCGTGGAGAAATAAGAAAAATTTCCTTCCGATTAAGATAAGCTATAAGAGAAAATCCTTTAATTCCAACAAATAACGTCAAGAAATCCTCGTAACAACTTTGATTTTTTGTAACGACTCTTCGCAACAGTTTTTCTTAACTTGAAAAGATTAAAGAAAACGAGGCTGGAATTCCATGTCACTGAACTGGATGGCTTGAGTTTTCATACTGTACAACACTGATATAATCATAAGCTTATTGTTACGATATATATATATATATATATATATAATATATATATATATTATAATATATATATATATATATATATATATATATATATATAGTATATATATATATATTATATATATATATATATAATATAATATATTTTATATAATTATTTTTCTACGGAGATTTAAAACCATGTTTTATCTCAATTCATTTTTAAAAATTTCTCTAAATAAAGATTAATAATTGTATATATATTAATATATATTATATTATTATATATATATTATTTATATAATTATATATATATTATATATTATAACTCTATATTAAAATTAGTACTCTGCGAGTTCAAGGTGGTAAAAATATGAGATTAATGTAGGTGGCGGTATTAGAGGATGGTTGAATATAAGTAGATGTGGAACGTGCAAAAGACATCGTTGATTGAGTAGAGTTGGGACAGTAATACGCATGACGTGTGGAAACTGATCGCAAACCAGATGCAAATGGAAAATATGGTGATTGAATTGAGGTCATAATATGGCCGAAATTACCAAATTTGCGGGTGAATCGAAGCTTATGTTCATAATCGTGAATTAACAGTAGTTAAGAACTAAATCAACAGGAAATTCCTGTCGGAACCGTTGCCGGACATAGAAAACGATCGACAGAAACCGCCGGTGGATTTCAATTTTTATGAATTATGATCGTTTCGTAACCAGGCAGGAATTGCTGCTACACATAAGTGGTGTCCCAAGGTAACCTGTAAATGAAAGAACACTCAGCATGGAACTACATAGTATGAGAATATAGAGCCGATTTTCACGCAAATACCTTTGCTCACAGCTGCTCATATGGTTGCTCTTTTGTAAAAAGAGACGAAATTAAACAACATCGTTGAGCACAAATGGACAACATCCACCAATGGATAAAATTGAGGACAGAGACAGTAAGAGAAAATAGAGAAGGGTTTTCTGTCGAAACATTCAAACACAAGAATTTCGGGCAATTTCAAGAGGTGAGGTGGTTTTCAACAAAGTGAAAAGTAAAATAAAGGCCTTGAATGTTGCAGAAATTAATGAATAACAAAAAATTGCATCAGAGCAAGTCGGCGAAGAAGTCTAAGCGTCACCAAAATCATAGCCGAAGACCACTAACAGAATAAAGATGAGGTGAGTGAAGATGACAACCTTGATTTTATGCTGCCCCTTCATGGGTCTCCAAGGCAGGCTTGTGCTTCGCCATTTCAAGTCTTTTTACTTAATATAATGTTAGAGTATGAGTTTGTAAGTCTGTGGGACCAAGTGAAAAAGTGAGAGTGAGATTTTAGTGTGAAGAACTCCAGCGTAAGATTGAGAGTACGCTAAAACGCACTCTCAGAAGATGAATCGTTATTAAATTTTATATATATAATCTAGAAGTATTTAAATATATATATATATTATATATATATATTTATAATTATATACTATATATATTTATTATATATTATATATATACATATTTTTTTCAAATGGAGTACTTTGGGGTTTAAGGGTAAGTCACTCCTATCCTAACCAAACGTAGGACCAACTGTACCGAAACTTTGTTGAATTGCTTAAACGTATTACTCTAAAAGTTCCTTACTCTTATTTGAGCTGGTAGGTTTTTTTTTAAATAACACAATGAATTAATTTGAGTGAGGAATAAAGGCCTATATATTTTTTGGTTTGATCATTCACTATTTTCTTTTCCCCTCTTGCTCTCTCCATCTCACTATCTACTATTCTTTTTCTTTTTCTTTTCTCCACTCTCTTTCTCTTTTATATATATATTATATATATAT
>SEYY01013541.1:70000-72500 GCA_009176605.1 Armadillidium nasatum
AGCACAAAGATGTGTTAGTAAAATATTAGTATAATATTTCCATATTAGGGCCAACAACATTTGCATAAAAGTAAACAGCTGAAATGACGTGAAAAATTCTGAAGTCGCCTCAGAACACCCATATATATATATATATATATATATATATATATATATATATATATTATATATATAATATTATATATATATATACATATATATATATATATATATATATATATATATATATATATATATATATATATATATATATATATATATATATATATATATATATATATATATATATATATATATATAATATATATAGATATATATATATATATGTATATAGTGTGTGTGTGTGTGTTGTGCGTGTAATATTATAATTTTTTATTTTTATTATTTAAAAATATTAATTATGGTAATGTTCTACTTATATTATTATTATTATTATTATTATTATTATTATTATTATTATTATTATTATATTATTTATTATTTATATTATTATTATAATTATTATTATTATTATTATTATTATCATTAATATTGTTTTTTATTATTATTATTAATTATTAATAGTATTTTTATTATTATTATTTTAATATAACATTGCAGTACTTTTATTTATTTGTCAACATAATGAAAACATGAAAATGTTAATTTGATTTCTACTAGGAATGAAAAAATGAAAAATAAAAATAAAAATAAACGAAATCGTTTATTATTAATTAAAATCAGTCGATGAGAAATTTAAATGCCAAATCAAGTTATCTATTGAAGAACATTTCAATAACTTGATCACGTGATTACCTTCAGAAATATAAAGGGTTAAAATTCGAAAAACTTGGAAATAAGTAATTTTAAAAGAGTTTTATTTTACACTCTTGCTCTTAATTAAACCAAATTTGCATATATATATATATATATATATTATATATATATATATATATATATATATATATATATATATATATAATATATATATATATATATATATATATATATATATATATATATATATATATATATATATATATATATATATATATATATATATATATATATATATATATATATATATATATAGTATATATATATATTTAACTCTTCTGGTAGTCAAGGACTGGAGGTCTACTAATTACTACCAGAGTTGAAAATCTTTCTGGAACAGGGTCCAAATTAAAACCCGACATGCTACGAACCACGGTGTTTGAAGGTGTGCAGGTTAAAAGAAGTTTTGAAAATAGATATTATCAGTGGTGTATTTATAATATTGAACATAGAGGTTAAATCTGGGGTAGAGAGTTGGACAGAGAGTCTGTGCAGAAAGGAGTATAGCATCCATTCTGACAGGAAGAAATATGCGACAGGAAAGTTGTATTAGTGATACTATATATATATATATATATATATATATATATATATAATATATATATATATATTATATATATAATATATATATATATATATATATATATATTTAGAGAGAGAGACAGATAGAGAGAGTTTCGCAATAATTTGATGTGCAGAACAAGACTGGAGAGAGTCAGTGAGAGCTCAACAGTTGATAAGACGGAAAGACATAGATTCCACTTTTTCAAGGAAAATCATGTAAGGGAACCAGCACAGTCGTGTGAATCAAACTCCATATTAGAGCCAACAACATTTGCATAAAAGTAAAGAGCTGAAATGACGTGATAAATTCTGAAGTCGCCTCAGATCACCCAACCTTTTAGAAACTTCTTTATAAAGTGAAGAAATGAGATCCTTCCAAGAAAGATCAAGAAAAAAAAGAAACATCAATAATATTTAGAACTCATAAAAGTTTGAGTTGTATATTTTCGAAGATGTCAAAATCGTGTGGAAGATTATGTTGATCGAAACATGAAGAAACTGAATTTTTGCGACATTTAAAACAACTTAATTAGAAATTTGAGAAAGATCAGATGTTAGTCGCTCCAAGGTAATATTCCTAGTGTCAATTAATTGCAGTTTAATGGAACATCTACCAAGATGACAGAAGTAATGAAAGGTGGAATCGTGGGCATAGAAATGGATAGATGATCAAGTAATGGAGAAAATGTCAATAAGTTAAAGTAAAAAAAAGAATTTTTTTTTTTAAAATAAATAAATAAAAAAAAAGAGCTGCAGGTAGTACAATTCCCTGAAAGAAACCCGTTATTAATTAATGCAAAGAATAAACGATATTTAAACGAGTCTTTCAGTGCTTCAAAACTCACTTCTTTTATCTATAAACTTGTCTTTATTTTTCATTCATGTCCAACATTTTCCCTTATTTCGAAAACACGCAACTCAAAATTTTCTCTTTCATTAATATTTTTGATGTATCCTCTTTTGTTAAAATTCTTGTAAGAAAAAATCGTTTCCATCAAAGAAAAGAATATCTGAATAGCCATCAGAACTTCATCATACTACCACCATACTCTTCCCCTCTTGAAGAAATTCTCTATAGTCTTTCTGGTGGTCGAATTGTTGTATCAATCTTTTTTAGTAA
>SEYY01013541.1:75000-80000 GCA_009176605.1 Armadillidium nasatum
TTATATATATATATATATATATATATATATATATATATATATATATATATATATATATATATATATATATATATATATATATATATATATACCGAGCGTTTCATAAAGGACACATCACTAAGAGAGAAAAGAGAATAGAACTTACATTCAAGCATATTTCTTCCTTAAATTGTTCGTCAGATAGAATTACTATTCTCAAAGTCAACAAGCTATAGTCATGGAGAAGAAAAAGTTATGCGCCAGTGCCCACTGTAGCAGCGTTCATTGCCATTGAGTTGTGCTAACTAAGACGAACAAGTATATATTATGAGTACAAATCATACAAACATGTGATAGAAGAGTTTGAATCAAATATATTATTATTATTTTGCAACTCTAAACCAGTCGACAACATCATGTTTGTTTTTTAAAAAAATAAATCACGATACAGGCTATATACGGAATCGAAAGATCTAAGTTTGCCATCTCTGTTGACTGCAGGCTTTCTTTTTATTGTATCGTAGGCTCTTAACATGCTCACCCAGAAGATTCTTTAAAAAGTTATCAAACAGATTGGATTTTTACCAGCTGCTGTTCAAAAAGTTACTATAGAAGTTTAATTTACATATCTACCAAGTTCTTGTCATCTTAGAACTGAAAGAACCAATCAAAGAATAACGTTTACCAACTCTCGTTGGTTTCGTCGTTTTGTTAAAGAAAACCGAATTAAGGCCTTGGAGCGTGTGTATTTATGTGATGAGAATATTTTATTCAATAATCATGTGAAAAGCCAAAGCAATCAAATATAGAGCAGTAAAAATTCAAACATTTTTCACGAACGAGAATTACAAAGAAGGTTGGTTCTTATTTGGTATATCATTTACAATAGAGGGTTCCGTTATTTTTGAAACACTGTATATATATATATATATATATATATATATATATATATATATATATATATATATATATATATATATATATATATATATATATATATATATATATATATATATATTATTCATTCCTTTGTTTACTCCAACCCTTTGCTGTTATTAATAATTATATACCTCGCAATTTATGATTGGAATCTATAACTTAAATACCTCAATTCAAAAAAAAAAAGATTAAAAAAAAAAGAAAAAGAAAAAAAGAAACCATGATATTGAATACAAGGAAATAAAAAGGAATGAGAGTTCCTCACTCCTCAAAGGAATTTTATTCGTCTTTTAAAGGGATTTGGTCAAAGGATGGTCAAAGGATTTGATTTTTTTTCCTATTTCATTTCATGAATATTTGCACGGGATGACAAACTTAAAAACAAAAACAAAAACAAAAACAAAACAAAAAAATAAATAAAAAAAAATAAAAAATAAAAAATAAAAAAAACAAACGAAATAAAGCAAAAAAAAAAAAAAAAAATTAAAAGTAGTTTAAATATAACAGTTGATTTATTTATATATATATATATATATATATATATATATATATATATATATATATATATATATATATATATATATATATATATATATATATATATATATATATATATATATATATATATATATATGTGTGTGTGTGTGTGTGTGTGTGTGTGAATTATCGAAAATACGCTCAACCACTGTTTACTGTTTGATAAAGATTAAAATAGCGATTGTGAATAACAAAAGAGAAGATAAAAAATAAGGATAACAATGAATCGAAGGATAAAAGAATGAACAAGGACAAGCATAATAAAAATGCAACAAAAAAAAAAAGAAAAGAAACTTATAAAGAGAAGTTAGCACAAGACTTATTGATATGCAAAAGTAGTGAAAATAAAGAAAGTAAAAATTGCACATGAATTGTACGTGTGAAGGATAGAGCTCATCACGCCTCAAAAAAAAAAAAAAAAAAAAAAAAAAAAAAGGAGGGGGGGGGGGGGGGAGGGGGTGAGCTCACGAAGAAAACGTAACTGAGCAAAGTTTGTGAAAAAGAGGTTCTCTCGTTAGTGACTGAAAAAGTTTAAAAAAGGAAAAAAAAAACAAAAAAAATAGAATGGTTTAAAGATGTTGTTATCGTGGTCGTTGATAATGGTGGTAGCAGTGATTATATTGGTATGGGTTGTGTTTACTTAATGTTATTAAGGTTTTTGTCGTTGGTGGTACCTGTGGAAGTGTTAATTGAAGTGTTTATGTTAATATTGCTGTAGTATTTTCCTTAATGGCTGTAGCGTTTGAATTATCACTGGTTGGGGTAGTGTCCATGTTAACACTATTGACGTTTTTGACGACAATAGTGAATAGCGGTGATATAATTGATGGGTGTAGGGTTCATGAATATGCTCTTGCAATTTTTTTTAATGGTAGTATCGGTGTAGTGTTAGGGTAGTGTTAATTTTAATACTCTAATGTTACTTTTCGATGGTGATGCTTATAATGATGATGTTAAATTATTCTCTGTGTCGTTGTCGACATAATAATTGTCGATGATTTTTATCGGATTTGATTTTGATGCTTTTGAGATTGTTGAATTTGGTTGTAACTTCAAGAAATCGAATATTATTATTATTATTATTATTATTATTATTATTATTATTATTATTATTATTATTATTATTATTATTATTTTTACTATTGTTATTATTATCATTTTAATTATTATTATATTCTGCATGTGAGTATGAGGATGAACAGCCGATTAAATCTTTGACACTAGGATGAGTTCACATAATTCAAGATAAGACAAACTTGATATTGAGTCAATATTGATTTCAAGAGACATAAATTTTCTATAAAGAGGAGAATATTTCAAAAGAGCGTTTAGACCTTTCTCTAACAAAGAATATAAATGGAGATTGAGAAGAGAGGTTTGATAGAGTGCAAGGGGAGCAATCAAGCTTGGAGGGTTAAAAGGTGAAAAAAAGGTGAAAGTTGAAAGAGGATGTGAAAATGAAGAGTGTATAGATAGTATTGGATATTAAAAGAGGAAACAGGATTAAACTAAACTTATAGTTCCGGAATAGTTAAATATAAAATCAGAAGCATATATATATATATATATATATATATATATATATATATATATATATATATATATATATATATATATATATATATATATATATATATATATATATATATATATATATATATATATATATATATATATATATATATATATATATATATATATATATATATATATATATATATATATATATATATATATATATATATATATATATATATATTATATATATATATATATATATATATATATATATATATATATATATATATATATATATATATATATATATATATATATATATATATATATATATATATATATATATATATATATATATATATATATATATATATATATATATATATATATATATATATATATATATATATATATATATATATATATATATATATATATATATATATATATACTGGTAATTGACATTGAAATCACTTAACATGATGATTTCAGAGAAAGAAGAAGAAGAAGAGAGGATGTTCTCTATTTTGGAGTTTTGACGGTCGAGAATTTAGGATAGTCATAATCAGGAGATAAGAAAACAGAACGAATGAATTTAGAATGGCAAGAGAGTCTAAGACACAAAGTGGAAAATTCAGAAGACTCCAAATTAGAGACACGTGAACAAACATCCTTGGGCACGTGTGCACAACAACCGCCTTTAGCTGAAAATTAAGGATACAGACAATAGGAGAAAACAGAAAAGGGTTTGCTATCAGAACGTTCAACCACCTAAGTTTCAGTCAAGAATAAGAGGTGAGGTCTAGAAGAAGAGATGTGATGCTCAACAAAGTGGAAATTGAATTGAAGATCGCGAATCTTGCAGAAATTAATGACAAAATAGACAGTGCATTAGGATAAGCCGGCTGAAAAATATTGGTGGTACTAATCCCATTAGCAACACCTGAATAGTAATTTGGGAAGGGGTGGATAGCTGGATATTAATGGAAGACGCCCCTCTGTACTTCTCAGAGGCTATTGTTAAGGATGCCATAATTATTATAATATTTTTTTAATTTTTTTTTTAAAAAGGACGAGATGTCTGTAATAGTGTTTATTGTGTATGAAAGGAGCGACTGCTCCGTAAAGAAGAAGGTGGAGATGAACGCGAAAGGCTGTGCACCATTGGGTACTGGAATGAGATGGGAACTACCCAATACGGGGTATCCTGACACCCCGGGTACCCAATATTGGTATGACTTTCCCCCCGGGACACTACTTCCTCCCCTATATATATATATATATATATATATATATATATATATATATATATATATATATATATATATATATATGTCATCAATTTTTATACTAATATTTCTGTTGATTCTTTTGTATAGAGGTAGCACTTTTTTTTTTCTCCGAGACGTTAAGTAAATTTATTTATGTCACCGTTGGTACTCCATCTTCTAAACCCAAACTCTTTGGCATGAAAAATTCTTTGAGAACCTTTTTTCCTCTTTTCGTTTTTGTGTCATATATATATATATATATATATATATATATATATATATATATATATATATATATATATATATATATATATATATATATATATATATATATATATATATATATTTGTAAGTAAAACCTTACAGGATTCAGATACGTTTTTACTTTTGATTTTAATACAAAATTATTTTATTAGAAATAGATTTTCAAAAGCTAGAATTTTTTTTTCTTTTTTTTTTTTTTTTTTTTTTGCTTTTGCGAATAAGAATGATTGACATCAGTGAATGTTTCGAGGATATGTTTTTAATATTTTGCAGATTGAAAAAAAAGGAAAAAAATTGTTGTTTGAGAACACAAATTGTACGTTTTTGCTGATACAAGTTGGACGTTTAACTTATGAAAATTGAATGTTTTAGGAATTAACATTAAACGTTTTTGCTAATGCAGGTTGGATGTTTGGATAGTAAAACTTGGATGTCTTTGTAGATTTAAATTAGATGTTTTCTAAATAGAATTTGGAAAAATTTCTTTTTACA
>SEYY01013541.1:92500-97500 GCA_009176605.1 Armadillidium nasatum
ATATATATATATATATATATATATATATATATATATATATATATATATATATATATATATATATATATATATATATATATATATATATATATATATATATATATATATATATATATATAAGTGGCCTGGAAATAATTCAGAGAAAGTCACCAATGTATGGTGAGGGTACGCGCGTGTGGGGACCAACCTTTTAGGTGGTCTTGGGACACCTGGTCTATATAAATCGGTGTTCTTATGTCTTATTTGGTGTAGAGACCTAGAGGTATCTTGTTGGTAATGCCACTTCAAGGGAGGAACCACAGTCGAGGGCAAAGGAATTGCCAAACTGTGGTATTCTTTGAAGGACAAAAACGGTTAGCAACTTCTCCTTCAGAGGTCTTCTTCTGGAAGAGATGGTTCTTCCGGAGGAACTGCTGCTTCTTCGGAGGAACTGGTTCTTCTGTAGGAACTGGTTGCTGCCTCTTCAGGAACTTCTTCTGGTTTCTAGTTAAAGTGAATTACCAAACAACTTATTTCAATACCTTCTGAAAATTATCTCAGTTATGAGATGGTTTTAAGAAACAAGTAGATAGTTTTTCACTTTTTTTATTATTTTTGTCAAAAATACACGATAAACTCATTATTAAAATTCTTTCATTAAAAATTTTTGTATAAACATAAAAAATAATTGTTAAAAACAAAGAATAATTGTTATTATTATTTTCAGAAAAAGTTTTTTCTTAACGAAATACATAAAATTTTAAATTACAACTTTTCTTTAATATCAAAAAATATATAAATATATTTATATAATACGTATTAAATATGTTAAATAAAATTGTTATACATTAGCAATACGAGCCAAGAAATCCTTGGAGTTGAACTTTTTTTTTTTTCTTTTTGAAGCAATTTTTTATTCGTTGATTTTTGGGCATCGTTATTACATTATTATTACTTAATTTTTATTCAACACTATGAATTTTCCGATATCTATTTTCGTATTATAAATTTTTTATATTATTTATTTTTCTTTTTACAAAAACATTTATTTAATTTAAAATCTTACTCAAAACATGTTACAAACTCTTATTTTTTTTACTAGAATGAGTTAACATATATATATATATTTTTTTTTATATATATATATATATATATATATATATATATATATATATATATATATATATATATATATATATATATATATATATATATATATATATATATATATATATATATATATATATATATATATATATATATATATATATATATATATATATATATATATATATATATATATATATATATATATATATATATTATATTATAATGCAATGTAATTAATTAATATTGTTTATTACTCTTTTTTTCCATTTTATTTTTCTGTATTTAGTAAAACATTAAAGAGGTTAAAAAAAAATTAATTGAAAACAAAAATCATTTAGTCCTAAATTCTAATAAAGATGATTTAAATGTAAAATTTGTGATTACAATGATTATTTTTATTATTATTATTATTATTATTATTATTATTATTATTATTATTATTATTATTATTATTATTATTATTATTATTATTATTATTATTTATTAGATTATTATACTAATTATTAATTATTATTATTATTATTATTATTATTATTATTATTATTATTATTATATATTATATTATTATTAATTTATTATTATTATTATTATTATTATTATTATTATTATTATTATTATTATTATTATTATTATTATTATTATTATTATTATTATTATTATTATTATTATTATTATTATTATTATTATTATTATTATTATTATTATTATTATTATTGAAATTTAAAATTTCAAACTGAAACGAGCCTTCAAAGTTTTCGTAAAGAACATTCAAAGATTTTTTTTGTAATGGAAATATATAAAGAAAATAATACAAAATACTTTCAGATTCATGACTGTCACTTTCTTTGCTTTAAAGAAAATATTTTTTCACTTACTTTAAATTTTTTAAAAAACTTATTTATATTTATATATAAAACACTTTAAAAATGTTTTTAAACATTTTGTTTAGAAAAAAAAAATCTTTAACATTTCAATGCTTGAAAAATAAAAAAAAAAAATTTTTATTTTTATTTATATATATATATATATATATATATATATATATATATATATATATATATATATATATATATATATATATATATATATATATATATATATATATATATATATATATATATATATATATATATATATATATATATATATATATATATATATATATATATATATATATTATATATACATACCCATCGGTATCCCATCTGTATCCACTGCTGTGCTTAAATTTTGAAATTCAATATTTAACCATTTCTTGTGCTTTTAAGTAAACCATTCTCAATATTACCAATAAATTTCATTGCCATTTCTCAAGTTATTAAATGAATTATTTAATTATAATAATATTTCCTCAAATTCAATTAGGTTTAAATTTTCGAAACTTATAAATCGATGTCTTAAACTTAATTAAAATAGTAATGGCTCGCAATTCGCCAAACCAAATCTCCTCTAATACAAAAATAACAAGCAAGTCTTTCGCATTCAAATTCAATATAAATATAATGCTGATGCTTAATACGAACTGATAGAACAAATGTACCATAGAGTATTTCGGTAGAAGCGTCATGTTTCATGCTATTACCAAGCTATCATATTCACCGAATGCTATAAGCAAATCTGAATGGCCGGGATAAGATTTCGGAAAGGCGTTATTAGGGCCATTAAGATCTCGGGGCTTGGTTTGTACAAATAGAAAACGGGAACGGGGTTACGCTCGATGCAGACAGAGGGAGTTGGGCGCTCGCAAAAGAGATTTAAGTAAACAAAGATGGAAGCAATACGAAAGGACTCAAAATATGGAAATAGAATGTCTGCGAATGAATATTTAATCCTCTTAATTGATAACTGATTTCTTAAAACGCCTCTATTTCATAAGTTTATCTGAGAGTGCGTGACAAGAGCGCATTCAAAAGGTGCTCATTTTCTCAGCTTCGTTTATATGAAGTTAGTTGCTTAAGACTTCGTTCCACTTAATTCTTTGGTGTTTCATTATTTATCGCTCATAACTCATGTTCTTACTGGTGTATTTTCGGACTAAATAAAAAGAAAACCCTTGCAGTTAATTTAGAGAGAAGAAAACCTTCATTTATTTATTGCTATAAATTCGCATATTAGCCTCCATTATTACCCTATTTTTTCCTTTTCCTTTTTTCCCCCTTAAAAGGGAAAAAAATCCTCAAAGCCGAATTTCCTCCTTCCTAATCTCCTGCAATGGCGTCGATAACTGAAGGACAGAATGGAAATAAGAAAGGTTTTATGCAATTCAAGATGGATAAAGAGAAAACGGGTGGAAGTGATACAGATAAACTTATAGGAAAAGTTTTACCCTAAATCTTCCTGGCAAAAAAAGTGTTACGAAGGATCAAAGTAAAATACGAATTCCTGATAAACAAAATGCTTATCTAAAGATATAAAATAAATAAAAATTTTAATTAAATATATGAAGTAGCCTAAAAAAATGAATATTTGGGTAATGTTGGAACATCTCTTACAAACATTCAATCATCTTTTTCAAAGTTATAACAAAAATCTTTCCAGGAGAAACTTAATGTTCATGTATAACCAGAATAAAAATTTCGAAAAATATAATCTGCTTCAAATCATTGAAAAAGTATTTGAGGTGAAAGAATATTATCAGAAAATATATACCTGTGTTCATTTGTACGCAACAAAAAATTGTCAAAACGAATCGTTGGGACAAGTGAAAAAAATGTCAAAACAAACTTTTTCAATTATTTTATTAGAAATTAAATCGGTGAAGCGACTTTCTTATGTTTAACATGTCTTTTCTCTACTAAAAATTTTACTGTGATTTTTATGCCACTTGTCTCAAAGATTCCTTGGGACAATTTTTGCCGTGTAGTGATTGTGTATTATTTAAAAGTAAGCCTTAATAAGGTTTTCAGAAAAGACTTTACATTTTGTTACAAAAGACGGTATAAAAGATGATAAGAGTTGCTCAGAGTAAATCTTTAGTGCTCAAAAGAGGAGAAAAATAAATAAATAAAACTAGTTACTCAGATAATGTCATTATATTGTGGTAAGGATAGATGAAACTAGTTTTTTTTTTAAATGAAAGTTTAGATCTTAGGGGCATTGCCCTATTCAAGGAGAGGAACTTTTCTAGGTAGTATATACCTAGGATCCCCAAGGGGGATCGAACCGGCGCCCTGAAGCACGTGAGTCAACGTGATATTTCGTATACAGTTTGCGCACTAACCCATATTAAAAATTAAAAAAAATATAAAAGTAGTTGTTCAAATTCTATTATTGTGCAAAAAGTTTAATTAATTACACAAAATTAATCCTTAATTAACTGCTAACTATCAGATATTTATAATTAATACTTCATATAATTTAGAATTAACACTTCAAATAATTTTCCATTTTTTCACTTTTGTAATTTTTCTGGCGATAACCAACAAGAATATTAAAAATATCAAACACTGAACAATCAGAAAGACAATAATCTTCCTCGTATACAAAGCTTTTAATTCTTAACGCAGTCACAAAACGAAAATAAAACAGACGTTATTGCTCTTTCTCTTACAAGAGGCATAATTTTTCAATTTATATATATATATATATATATATATATATATATATATATATATATATATATATATATATATATATATATATATATATATATATATATATATATATATATATATATATATATATATATATATATATATATATATATATATATATATATATATATATATATATATATATATATATATATATATATATATATATATATATATTATATATATATATATATATATATATATATATATATATATATATATATATATATATATATATATATATATATATATATATATATATATATATATATATATATGGCCCTCAACTCTGGTGGAAATCTGTAGGCCTCTGGCCTT
>SEYY01013541.1:105000-107500 GCA_009176605.1 Armadillidium nasatum
CTGACCGCATCCTCCAGACAAAGTCCAGAAATAACCCTAAGGCAATTTAAAGACAAATGTAAGGTGCTACTCACAACTCCTGATCAAGTAACACGATCTCTAAAGGATTTAAAAACTTGAGGTACAATGTGGTCCTACCACAAAAATTAAGAAGAAAACCAATAACGGCTATATATATATATATATATATATATATATATATATATATATATATATATATATATATATATATATATATATATATATATATATATATATATATATATATATATATATATATATATATATATATATATATATATATATATATATAGAGAGAGAGAGAGAGAGATATAGAGAGAGAGTTAGAGAGAGAGAGAGAGAAAAAAAAATTATCTTTGAATTTCAAATAAAATGTTAACAAAATAAAATAAAATTTAATTTTTCATTTCATAAAAAAGAAAAATAAATAAATAAATAAAATTGACGTACATTTTAATTTTAGTTTTTTAATTTATTTACTTTTTTTTTTATTTTCTTTTGACATTTTTTAACATATTGCTTTCAAAATTTTCTGAATTAACTTTCTACGTATTTTATCATTGTCAAACAAAAATGCACGTATAAATTAAACTATATTATTTGCATTTTAAAAGGAAAATAAAATAAAATTAAATAAAAAAAAAAATTCATTAAAATATTTTAGTTATTCCTCTTTTCGTTTTCTATAAAAGAGAAAGAACAAAGAAAACGTAATAAGGGATTTTAAGGGGAAAGGAATTTCTTTGTTGAAAGAGCAAAAATTGCTTTTTAAAAATATACTTTATTTCTTCTCGCAAAATTTTAAAATCTTTAAAATACTGTAAATTGAATATATATAATATATATATATATATATATATATATATATATATATATATATATATATATATATATATATATATATATATATATAATATATATATATATATATATATATATATATATATATATATATATATATATATATATATATATATATATATATATATATATATATATATATATATATATATATATATATATATATATATATATATATATATATATATATATTTTTTATTTTTTTATAAAACTGGTATTATTTTCCAATTATTATTATTATTATTATTATTATTATTATTATTATTATTATTATTATTATTATTATTATTATTATTATTATTATTATTATTATTATTATTATTATTATTATTATTATTATTATATTATTATTATTATATTATTATTATTATTATTATTATTATTATTATTATTATTATTATTATTATTATTATTATTATTATTATATTATTATTATTATTATTATTATTATTATTATTATTATTATTATTATTAAATTTTCTTATCCTTATAAATGTACTTTTGTTTTCGGCATTTCTATAAAATATTTTAGTTTTACCATTCTTTCACAACACAATAATTTATTTCTGATATATTCAAATATTTAGTTCGAAAAATCTTTCAAAATCTCTTTTTCTTACCAGCACTTTCAGTCAGATCTTCAAAGCTCAACGATATTGCCTATAAAATTTATCTTGTTGTAAAACTGCGCTAGTAACTTGTTTTATTAACTTGTTTACATATTCTTAATGGTTCTTTTATTGTTTCGATGTTAAAAAAAAGAACATGCAAAGACAAATATTTTCTGTTACAAAAAGACTTATTTGCAACTCTGTCCACTTTTTACTAGAGGACAGATATGTCACTAATTTTATGTGGTAGAATATTTTACAATTATTTTTTTAAAAGTTCCTTTTGATTGAAGGTTTTGAGATGCGACACTCTCCTATCAACAGAGTGATATGAACTAAAAAAAAAAAAAAAAAAAAAAAAAAAAAAAAAAAAAAAAAAAAAAAAAAAAAAAAAAAAAAAAAAAAAAAAAAAAAAAAAAAAACTTAAAAAACAGTTTATTTATGTAAAGGGGGGTATCTTCTAAGATTTCATATCATAGCAAGGCGACGTAAGTTCTTTCGTATACAGAAATGCTTATCTTGCATTCCACTCTTCATAAGGAGATCAGATTTGCCAATATTAGCAATAAAAGAAAGAGAAAACATTTCAAATTACATTTGCATATGAGCACATCTTTAAACCATTTCGTTTTTTTTTTGCTCATATCTATTATTGTTATTATTATTATTATTATTATTATTATTATTATTATTATTATTATTATTATTATTATTATTATTATTATTATTATTATAATTATTATTTATTATTATTTTTATTATTATTATATTATTATTATTATTATTATTATTATTATTATTATTATTATTATTATTATTATTATTATTATTATTATTATTATTATTATTATTATTATTATTGCGCGCTTTGGGAAATTGTTTTAATTTTGTCTTGATCATGTACTTTTTTTATTTATACGCCATGATAGATGAGCAAGAAAAAGAATTTCATTTTCCAGGGAGTAAGGCTGCTGGAAGTGCTTTTTTTTATTTTATTTTATTTTTTT